>CM037924.1:2080000-2303000 GCA_021346845.1 Apeltes quadracus
ACTAATTAATCAAACATGTTGAAATCCCGATTAATGAATGTTGTTGTTGTAACAGTGTTGCTTTAAATGTTACGTAACGGTAGATGTTGAGTTCCTTTCTGTTGAAACACGTCGATGATATCGTCAATACGGACGATCGGGCGTGAAGAACAATCGAACGCGACTTCCATCCTGTGCAGGAAGACGGTTGGTGGTTTTCTCAGCAGCAGCAGCGACGACCTTGAAAGAGACCCGAGTGTGTTGTTATTCAGCTTGTGTGCGATGTTGCAGGAATAAATACGAGTGGCGTCTGTAACCTACTTAAGTTTTACTGAATATAAATATGTCTTATTTTGGTTATCAGTTGGAAATGTTCCTCACTAATGTCTGAGAGCCTGAAGGCAGCTCAAGGCTCTCTGAGTTTGTGTGTGTGTGTGTGTGTGTGTGTGTGTGTGTGTGTGTGTGTGTGTGAAGCAGAAAAATCTCTGAATGAAGCCAAACTCGTGTTGATGAACGTGAACTGAATTCATGACAAACTGGAAGCTTTTAATTCTCATTTGTCCCACAGGACCTGAACATGGTGTCACACATGTTGGTCCAGACCTTGCGTGTTTGTGTACGTGTGTACGTGTGTGTGTGTGTGTGTTTGTAATAAGCGATCTCCAGCTGGTCTGAGATCAGTCTGATACGTTTATCAGCCTGCAGAGACTAAACTGCGAGCAGCCATTATCAGCTCATTAAGTCTCCTAACGAGGGAATCTTAACAAGATTCCGTCTGGCGGTTAATCTAGATTATGATGTCACCACAGCTTTCTGCTTATTAAAAAACGGTCAGTGGTCGCAGGCCGCTCCATCCAAAACAGTTCCCAGAGTGCTTTGCAAAAAGGCGTTTGGGATTCCTTTATGGGTTTCGCGTCTATTTTTCCTGTCACTTGTTTTCAATTACAGTTCAAATGAAGCTGTTATTTCATTTTTTTTCACACTTAAAACAAAGTCCCGTCAAGGAAATGTCAATAAAATCAATGTACTTGTCGTAGGTGGACAGTTTAGTCTTTTACTCCCGTGTTTACCTGCAGCTATAACGATCATTTGAACGAGAGATATTTGTGTAACCACCACCAACGAAATCATATGTTCAAAGAAAACAGTTCAATTATTCAACATGTTTTGTGTATTTGAACGACTAAATTACGTTTTTAACACCAGCTTTGTTTATATATTATTTTAATTGAAAAAGGCTTCCAGCTGCGCTCACTTGAATAACGCAGATGATAAAGAATATATGAGTGCGATGAAATGCAATGTGAGAGGCTTCTTTAAACCTCCCACCTTTCATTTCTACAATCCGGCTTCAATACGCCAGCAAACTAGTTTAAACCGGTTTGACCAGCTCACCAGGTAAGGTAACTAATCTAAACCAAATGGACCAAATGTGTGAATAAAAAGGTTGAAGCTCTTTGCCATCACATTTTTCAGATGTTTAAACCCAAATTCCTTTTTCCTCTGAGCGTCTTGTTTCTCATTGATCCCTGCAGTGATCTGAGATTTCATGTTTTACTTCACATCACCGACTGGAAAGGCTTCCGGAAAGGAAATGTTATGTTGATAAAACTTTTTGATAAAACCAATGTCAGTCTGTCTGATTGGAATCATTGTGTTTTAAATCCTCTTAAACCAACAGCAGCTTCCGCTTTAATCACTGAACCTGATTAGTGTGTTATCATGTGATCAATAAATCTGACATTTGCATTTTGCATACAGAACAACCTTGGGAAATATTTTCTTGAACTAGAACCTGATCAAAGTTGACGTATTAATTTCAGCAACATCTTCTAGCTAATTAATATTTTATAGAATTACATGGAACGCACACACACACACACACTCAAACACACACCTCTCAGTTAGACAGCTTCAGTGCGACAGGTTAATTACAACCATCTACTACTACTACTACTTCCAATCCTAGTATCAATAATAGTAATATACATGTTATTTAGTATTCACAACCCTGTGAACAGGATCTATTCATGATTGGATTTGCATAGATGATGAAATAAACTCATTCATTCATATTTCAAAGGTCGTAATCAGCGAGACGGTTTCCATGACCGAGGAGACGAAGACGAAGAGGAGGAACAGGGATAAAAAAAAAAAAATCTGTTGCTGATCGTCTCCGACCTGACGAGAGGAATCTGTTGTGTAAACATCAAACGGCGCCAACTTCCCCCCCCTCGCCGAGGCCTCCGGGCCTCCGAGCCGCCGAGCAGATGTCGAGTTCCTCCGCGGGATCTCTGAAGTCAACAACAAGCAGCAGCAGCAGGACGAAGGTGGAAGCACCAGCGGCGGGTCAGTTCCACGCGTCCGACTCTTCAATCAGCTCAAAATATGTGCGTGACTGCGTGAAGAGTCACGTCTGTGAATATCAGCAGGTTAAACGTGCTGGTGTCCCATTTCTGAACTGCAGCTTGATGAACAGGATTAAGAAGACGGAAGCCTGATATCAGCTTTAACTGGATTGTTTTCAGCGTGAAAATGAAAATCCCTGCAGAGATAATCTCATCAACAAACACTCAGGCTTTTACTTTGAAAGCCTCAGGGAGGAAGTTTGGCACATTCAGGGGATGTTTAGGGACAAAAAAATGTGTAATTCAAACGTGAAAACAAAGCAGAACCCTGTTATACTGTAACTGTTCTCATCGTAACTCCTTTATGCTGTAAATGAAAGAGGTTCTAGAGGTAAAAGTCCTCACCAGTGGACAGCAGAACTCCTTTGCATCGTCTCATCCGTCCTTCCATCCGGCTGGGGAGACCCGCCCCCCCTCACGCATCTACTCTCACTCCACCTGTCAATCATCTCACTTGCAGCAGCCCAGAGGACACGGACCACCATTTGAATATGTCAAAAAACTTTTTTTCTCCGTTTTTTTTAATAAAACGCCGACGTGTCACAAAACCCAGATTTGTTTGAAAATGAGGATGATTTGTTCAGTTGTGGGTTGAAGGCGAGATGATTTGACATTTAAAGAAGGAAAGGCAGATTTCTTTCAATGATCGCGTATTTTCTATTCCGTCGCAGCCGTATTTACAGAACATCCCGGTGAGCCACTGTCAGGATGTTGTTGTTGATTTTCAGTGGAAAACTGGATATTTTTTTCACTCTTCTTCAACTACATTTGAAGCTTCTCGAACTACTTCATTCCAACCATGCAATCCCAATTTTGCCCCGTTAGCATCAGTTTGGGCTGCTGCAGACTAGCTTGTAGCGTAGCTCGGCGTTAGAAGATGGAGATTTTAGACCATTTCATGAACATGTAAAATAAACATGTCAATACCGTGAAATACGACTGTGAGCGTCCATCCATTTAAAAAGATGTCCAAGTGTAATATTAATCTCCCCTATACTTTATCCACAGATATCCAATTTAAATATGGCGGATCTGAATTCAGCTCCTGTGGCTTTGACAACGGCATTTTAACAAAAATGTATTTACTTATTAAATACAAGTTAATTGCTGCATGCGTCACCTTGTCTTCTTTGTACTGTAAGTGGAGACTGTTGATGTGTCACAAAATTCCTAAATGTTTCACTGTGAGCATTTTGAAGTTCAATAGACGTTTAAAAGGCGTGTTGGTTGGTTAGTTTGTGTTTCCATTGAGAAAACGTGGATTCATGCTTTGACAATATTGGCTTTTCAATATAAATGTGTAATATTAGTAAAACAATATGGAAGATCATCTAAATCCACTCAAATCTCAGATGAAGAAGGTCTGAACGCAACGTCTTCGAAAGACTGTTGAACGTCAACCGGATTTCAAAAGCTTCTTAAACGTTCACCGGTAAACAAACAAACAAATCAACAAACCAACAGCTGACTGCTGTCTGCTTTTACGCACCACGTCACAGGAACCTCCAGATATCAAACAGGTCAAGGTCAAACCGAACCACAGAGACCCGCCGACCCCAGACCGGGACCATGGTGGAACCGGTACCGGATCTGGGTCGGTTGGGTTCGTGCGCAGAGAGGCGGGTGTCGTACCTGCGTGCGCAGCGGCTCTCCGTGCTCAATGACGCTGATGAACGGGATCTCCAGGAACGAGGCCATGAAGTCCACCTGTAGCAGCTCCTCGCGGCTCTGCGGGAAGGCGAGCACGGCGGAGACTCCTTGCACCACCACGCCCTGACACACGCACCGGAACAGGGACTCCGGGTCGGCGGCGGCCGGCTGGCGGGACACCAGCTCCAGGCTCAAGTTGTAGGGAAGAAAGTTGTGCCGCTCCCGGTCCCTGTCCTGGTCCCGGTCCCGGTCCTGGTCCCGGTCCAGGCTCATCGCGGCCGCCGCGCGGCTCAGCGCCGCCTGGACCTGAACGCGAGCCCCCCGCTGCGCCGGGAGGAGCGCGCCGACGCGCACCGTGTGTCCGATCTGAGCCAGGAGGTGGCACGGCTGCGGATGGAGGTGGCACGGCGGCAAAAGATGCAAAAGGAGCACGGTTAGGAGAGTCCGGGACCTGGAGGGAGAAGAGGAGGAGGAGGAGGAGGAGGTGAAAGACATCCTGCTGCGCTCTCAGCATCGCTCTGCCGCGCCTCCGGTTTCTCCTTCTGCTCCGACACACCGAGAGGAGAGACTGAGGAGACCGAGAGGGGAGGAGGACACGGGAGGGGAGGCGGCTTCCCAAACACAGGAGGTGCAGAGGAGCGGGAGATAAGAGAAGTAAGGAGGAGAAGAACCCGGTGAGCAACACGTTTCGCACGTGTGGGTTTGCTTTGAATGAAGGTTATTCAAGGTCGAAAAGGCAAAGTTCACTTTGTTCTTTTAGTAGAAGGTCAATAAACTTCAGATCATCAATGCAGTTCCTCTTTGAGACATGGAACAAATTAAGCCTTTTATTTAAGATAAGTCACATTACTTATGTGATATTGATTTAGCAATTATTTCAATGATATCAAATAATAAAATGGAAAATAAATTGAGAACATAATATGCACATTTTAGAAATTAAGAATGAAAAAAGAAAGGACGGACAGTACAGAATGATTGTGTGTGTTATATATAGATATCTTTCGATACAAAATACTGTGCTGTGATTACCTGTAGAACATCACATGGTTTTCCAGAAATGTTCTTGAACATTCATTGCTTGTTGCCCTGAAGACATCATCATGGTCGGCTTATTAACATTAATAACAACGATAAAATGTAAAAATTGGACCTTGTGCAGAACAGCGTGCGGATTAAAGTGATTCTCTCACTTCATCCCGAATTCATGAACCCATGAAGAAAGTTAAGATCGTTTTTTCAAAGTGAAGCTTCTAGTTCAGCCAAACAGCGAATGAGATAATCCTCACAAACGGTGTCATGAATGTTGGGCGACATTCAGTTGAATCAGTCATCGCCAACGGGGCCTCTACATTTCGCACAATATCGAGCTTCAACTGGATATTAGACACACGCCCAATAATTTCCTCTGAGGGACTGATTTCAGAAAAAACCCTCAATTCCTTTTAAGAAACTCCACAAATTATGTCCCTCCATTTTAATTGAAAAGATTTGAGAGCAAAAAGTGCATAAACCCCTGAGCCTATTAGATGTCTGACAAGCGTGCAGAAGACGAACCGTTGCATTGTGGGACATGAGAAAAAAATAAAGATATATTCTAAACAGGAGGTTTGCTGTCGCGTCCCAAAAATACGACAGCAACATGGAAATAGAGAAGCATCCCCAAAATACAGTAATACCAGAAATTTCCGTGAAGCATCACGGAAATACTCCAGTAATACCAGAGAAATACTACAGAGGCCTCAGCCAAATACTAGAGCAGTAACACAGAGATATCAAAAGAGTGTCATTGAAAAACTACAGTAATACCAGAGAAATACTACAGGAGTATCTTTCCATTAGTATTTGACAGCAGGGGATTTCACTGTTGCAGAGGACTTTTGGGGAGAATCCAGCTAAGATTTCCACCGTGAGGTTTTGATTCGTCATCGTCAGAACATCAGAGCTGAGAGCCGGGCCAACGTTACGTAACACACATAGAAGGATATAGCACACCCGCACACGCACACACTGACACCCGTGGCACATACGCCGTAAATATTCCCATGTAAATCTCATCAACCAAAGTGAAACAGCTCAGATAAAAAATTAATTTGAAAAATGGAATCATACGTGTTTGATCCTCAGGTTTAACGCAAAGATGTTAAAACAAACTGACTTCTCTCTCTCTCTCTCTCTCTCACACACTCACACATGCGCGCGCAGGTGATTTAAGTGATTGTGTGTTAGTGTATCCCAATGATTTCCTGATAGGTATTTTTGTTACCCTACGTAGGAGCAATTCTGTTACCTTAAAGAGGCGAGAACAAACCACAGACAAGTCGTATATCTTTCACTTTGCAAAGGGGAGCCCTGCCACACATGCAGTGTCGGCTTTCCAACGAACATCCCCTTACCATAGCCCTTTATTTAATCTTCACACATAGACAAGAACAGGGTGGAACATACGAGGGCGGGGCTTCACATAATCTCCAGCCAGGTGACGAGGTCATATGTCCTAGAATGCAATCATTTTCTGTGAGTCACCCAGGAAACCGGCGTCTGACCTTTCTATAGAAAACCGGTAACTTGTCCGAGTCCACGAGGACATTCTAGCTAAACAGAGGAGTCCACAGATACCTTGATTGATCCGTATCCTGTTTCCCATATGTTAGATTACGGATTGACTGTGATTAGATTAATACAAAACTATGGACAAAAAGCATAATAAGCACCCTCCGGGCCCTATCATTTCCCCACCAAGGTTATCAGGTAGTTTAGGGCCATTGTCCGAAACGGACTTTCACAAGTAAATGCAGTTTACGGCCCCATTATGTGATGGATCAAAAGCACACGCAGAACAACAACAGACCATAATATATACGTGGGAGATGACTTGTGAGTGTCTCGGTCAGGGGAAAGACACCGATCTCATGTCCGAGGGTAAATCGGACGATCTGGGCCCGTTGGGCTCGTTCTTTTAGTCTTCTTTAGCTCCTGTGTAGACGGAACCAGCGCGGTTCTGGTTTCAATCCGCTCTGTCAATCACAGTTTGTAATGTTTCCAGTCGGGATGTTTTCAACTGCTTCTCCAGAAAAGTCAACAAGAACTTGTTAAGCGCTGTCCATTTACCCAAGTCTGTTCCTCCTTCTCCTTTTTCCTGTTTGTGGTTTCACTGGCGTCGACCAGCACTGGATTCTTCTCTGAGCTCCACTCTGAACATCGTTGATTCGAAGCGTCTTCGTCGTCACGTTGGTGCCGTCTGCGAACTTCACAGGTTTGCGTTTGCAGCGGCGGTCGTGGGCGCACAGCTTGATCGCAGGGGGGCCCAGTACGCAGCCCTGCGGGGCTCCGGGGCTCAAAACTAAAGTGGAGGTGCTGGCATGAGGGAGTCTGATAAACGGCGAGGGAGTCCAGGGAGGAAAAAAAACAAACGCATGTCAGTCTTTCATACTGTGGGTTTTCTTGGGAACTGATCAAGGCTCAGACGGCAGTGGGCCGATGGAGGAGTCTCCGTCTCTCTCAACTGCTGACGTTTTTTTCTATTGTGTCGCCGACCAGGTGGTGCCAAACAAGTGCCACTCATTCCAGTGGCTATTGTCAGTAAATATTCGCTTTCTCCTCCTGAGTGGAAGCATCCTCATAAATACGCGCCGGTCTGCATGTTCAAAAACTGCATTTTTTCCCTCATTTTTCATTGCGTTTCATCAGCTGGAAAGAAAGCCGGCAGCAGAAGAAATAACAATGCGGACATTTGATTGGCCGCGGGCGTCAGTTTGAATGGTTGCCCGACCAGTTCAGGGTAAACTCGGCCGTCTCCCAACGTCGGCTTGGATTCGCTACAGCAGTCAACCCATCGAGAGGCGGGTGGTGTAATAACCTTTAGATGGAGCTGGCTTAGCTCGGCCCTCGTCCCCGGGGTCCTCCCGCTCTTCCTGGGTGCATCACACTGCTTTCAATGGAGGAAGCCACTATACTCTCCCTTCATGAGATGAGAGTATTTTCCCCCAGAAATGGAGCATGATGTCCGTGGTAGCTACTAGAAGACACATTAAGCGCTGCCATAACAGACTAGAAGGTGCATCAAGTGCTTTAATGTGGAACGTGAAAGATCACAACAAGCAAGCATTTTATCTGTGATGAGTTGTTTTTTTATAAAAATGCAATGATGAACCTGTAATTTAATTACAGGTTATTAATTTAATAATTTAATAACCTGTAAGACCTAAATCTCAAGGCAGCTGCTTTTGACATTTGTAGACCTTCCTGATTCATCACCACAGACTGCAGGCAGATCTTCACTGACCCGTCACGGTGGCTCCTCCTTCTCCTTTTCCTCCTCCTCCCCCTCTTTTGTAAGAACAGTTCAGTGACATTTAGCGAAAGTTGCGCATGGAGACATTTAATGTGGAAAAAAAAAAAAAGTTACATTTACATTCAAGGTTGAAGTGTTTACTTTGTAATAAGTAATTTGTAATATAACAGATGGGAGAATTATTTCATAACATGACATATCGCATAGTTATAATACAATATTAATAACATGGTAATAATACCATTGCGTAATAATGAAACCACAATGTTTTCACATAATTCTAGTATAATTGATAGCTGAAGGGAAAAGACATTTAAGGACTTTAAGGTTAAACATAAAAAAAACGATGAATATTCATGCTGACCTTACATTTGTCGTACTCATTTAAAATGTAACATCTACCTAATTTTACAGAAGAATTGACCAATTAATTGTAAATGTCATGTTATTAATTAGTTAAGGGATAAACTAAGGAAGTTTTACACGACCTGCGTGTGTAAAATCCAGAGGTGCTTTATATAAAATCTGTAAAGAGAAAAGCTCCGTTTTTTCAAAAAAAACAGTTTTTTCAAACCGAACAACAGAATCAGTTTTAATCGCAGAGAGAAGTGTTGCGTATTCGCAGGCGTGAGATTGGTTTCCGTTCTCCAGACGAAACTAAATTAGCTGCACTGCTGACGGACGTTTTTAGATTGTCGAGGGGAAAAGGGGGCTTGAACCCAGAACGAGCGCGTGCGTCGTTATTCTTGCATTGAGGTTTCACTTGTAAAAATCTTTTAACACCAGTCGGGGTTAATTGAGGTTCCGGGGCGGCGGACGAAAAATGACCTACACGCATCTTTTCCTTAAATCACTTTACTCGACCGGCAAGCGGAACGAGGAAAGGTGTGAAGCAGAGTTCATGAGGATTTAGGAAAAGGCCAAGGAGCCTTAGTATGATCCGTCGGGTCTACTCCAGACACTAACTGGTTCAGCGGCGAGGAGCAGTGCCCTCGAGCAAGGAAGCATCAAGAAAGACAAAAAAAAAAAAAAAAACACATTTATTTTCCAAAACAAAAATGATCACAGATTGTGTTTGAATCTCATGCGTCTGTTCGTGTTCATGTGGGTTTGGTGAGCAGCTGGCTGGAGAAGTCGTACAGATCTTTGTTGACTTTCTTCAGAGTCTGAACTTCCTCTTCGAGCTCCGCCACTCGGACCTTCGTGTTTTCTCCGTCCCCGAACACCGACTGAAGTAGACAGATCGAAAGAACGGGTGTGAAGACAAGAGGGCCGACACACGGAATTACACAATCAACAGGTGTGCGACACGCTGCGTCCTCGGACGCTCCCGCAGGGGCAAAGTAAAGTAACCTCAAGAGATCGACACACGTCATGTGACTAGAATGATAAACAATAGAATTATGCACCGGTCACAGTATTCTAGAGGCTGACAAAAACAATATTGTGGAGGACTGATTACTAATAGTCATTTAAGAGACGAGACTTTCCGTGACGTCTTGCGTTTTCGCGATTAATGCCATTTTTATTTTTTGTCTCTTGACATTTGGTTTGTTTACGGCCTCTGACCTTTGACCTCTGACTAAAACATCTGCCAAGCGACGTGGTGCTTCTCTGACAGAAGACCCTTTGGCCTGAACGAAGGGCGAGTCTTTAAAAAAAAAAAAAAAAAGACATAACACTTAAACATTGCATCCTAAAAGTGCGACCAGCTTCCTGGTAGGAAGTGAACATGGCTGGCAGCACACCTGACAGACGCCTCAGGCCCCGCCCCCCCCTCTCACCTTGTCAGTCACGGCGTTCATCAAATTGTTCAGCCTGTCAGCTTTCTGCAGGTACGTCTGCTCCTCCTCCTGAAAACACAGGAAGAACATTTCAAAATAAAAGCGTTCATCCCGTTTTTTTGGAGGGGGGGGGGGGGGGGGGAGTTCAGTTAGCAAAATAAAGCAACCATCATGCGCGGTTCGTGGCCGTCATGGCGTCGCCTCAGCGCGTCGCCCACGACTCACCTGTGCGTAGAGTCCCAGGCGGACGCACACCTCTCCCGAGTCGCCGCCCTCGGAGGCGTGCAGGTGGCGGCTGAAGCGCGGCAGGGGGACGCCGGGCCGGCTGTCCGGCAGAAACATGTTAGCCGGCGCCGGCATGATGACGGCGTTGGTCACCGGACCTGAACACGCGGAAAAGGAAGTGATGTCAGAGGGCCGCAGGTGACAGTGTGGTTGTTCCACCGTTACCACGGAGACCAAAGGAGGGACGTCAGAAGAGACTCTGCAGCAGCTGATTCGGTCTGCAACTGGTGATTCCATGATTTATTCAGCTGCTGATTAATAATTTGTTTAGTGTCTTCAGATGTTCCGTTTTGATGATCCACTTTGACAGAAGACAAGAAAGGAAAAGCCTGACATCAAGACGGAGCCTTTATTGACAAACGCCTAAATTATTCATCGGCATTCATTTTAATTGATGGACAGTTGCATCTGGCTGACGGACCAATGAGCCGCCTGCACACCTGTGACATCATCTGGAGGAGGATGAGAGCGCGGCCTGCGGGTGGCGGCGAGCAGATCAAAGCGTTCTCAGCCCGAAATGACCTGAAAGCTGCAGCTGTGAGAGCGACGGAGAAACGCGCAGCGTTCACTAGGGTGGGCGAAGGAGTGAGACGCAACGAACGCCGTCTGTTCAGCAGCGTCGCTTGATGTCCTCGACCTGCTGCCGTCGCTCTGCCGCTCGATAGCCGATCGCTTCCTTAACGAGGTCGAGGCTGAATGTCGCATTGATCCCAAACTGGAACATCAGCTCGTTCAATTAACCGACCTGAAAAATCTGACACGGGTGAAATTTAAAAAAAGGCAGCTCGCTTCCAAAATAAACTGCATGTAAAATCCCATTTCTGCCGTCCCTCCCACCGCAACCATATGTACGGAACGATCACTGTATTATCAGTTCATTTAATTAATTAAGACTTCTTGAGTTATTTGAGTGAATGTTACAGGCCTTCGCGTCGAGACAAGTCCGTGACGCTACGTTGCCATGACAACACCTTCTAAGCTTTCCAACTAAAAACATCCAGCAACTTAATTTTCTCTTCACACTTTTAAACAAGAAGCGCTGCTCCTGGAGGAGGACAAGCTCTGCTCCCGGAGGAGGAGAAGGAGAAGCTCTGCTCCTGGAGGAGGACAAGCTCTGCTCCTGGAAGAGGAGAAGGAGGAGAAGCTCTGCTCCTGGAGGAGGAGAAGCTCTGCTCCTGGGTTTCACCGGCGAAAAGGGTGAAGCTGGTTCTTGGTGTTATAACAGCCATAAATTATTCTGCTACCCGTCATTAATGTTATTAATGAGTGAACACGGAGACGTTCCTGAGGAATATCTGCTTTTTGAATCCGGGGACATCGGGGATGTTCGGCCAAAGCATTATTTAATAATTCCGTCACGTAGCGTCGGGTACATTAGCATCCAGCAGCGCTGGACTTCAGAGCCCTCAGGCTCCGCCCCCCTGCGCTACACAGAGCGCCGAGTTCATCAACAGCGATCGAGCGCAGTCACAAACCGGCAGGCTGGTTCCAAGATGGTTCCACTTGTTTGAGTCCACCTCATAAAACCAGTGAGATCAAATGGCGCCAAAGCTGACAGGCGGGACCAAGACCGCGCAACACGAGGAAGAACATGAGGAAGACTTCCTGCGAGACGCCCACATCAACGGAGGCCGAAACTAAACAGAGAATCAAAGCGAGCGATGAAAGTGAGAACATTGCGGCTCAAAACATCACACGTTGGACATCATCTTCGACGAGTTCTCCGAGTGCCTTTAAAGGAATCAATGTAAAATATTAAAGCCGCCCCAACTTCTGAAGTGAAATATTTAAGCCGCTGCGGCTCGAGTGTCTCGGTTCGACTCTGTGTCGCCCTGAAGGAAGTCAGAGGATCTCCGTCTCCGGAGAAAAGCCTCGATAACAAAACCATGAGGTGAAGAGGAGGAGGACATTAAGCCCCCCGACATGAAAACACACAAAGCCAGCGGCTCCGGCGAGTCGACCTCTGACCTCCGTGGAAACACTCGCGCCCCCCGCAGTGTAAACCAAGAGTGCCGTTGCTTTGTTCCCCCCTCGGCCCTGCTGTCACTCACACTTCCTGTCCGGGGACTTTTACAAATTAATTTCCCTCAGATCGCCCCGAGAAAAAAAACAAACAACAAAAGAACAAAAACCATTAAAAGAGGCGCGTTGACGACGAGCCGCCGGGGGGGCAGGACACTGCGGACGCGCGCGCCGCGATTCCACTTACCGATGTGAAATTAATCTTCATAAACGAGTCAAACCTCGAGCAAAAGGCTCGACCTGCCGACTCCCGGCAGAGAAAATCCGAATTATTCACCCTCGCCTGGAGCCGCGGCGTTATCACACCGATCTTCAAATATGAAAATAAATGAATGCCGCACTACTGAGGAGCGTCGGGTTTTATTCACGACGCTGCAGAGCTTTAACTTTTCTACCTCCTAAATCAACAGAAGCGCCACACATCCACAAGGATGCGTTCCCCGTTTGGCGCGAGCTCACCGGAGCGGCGTCGCCACATTATCCGGAGGGCTATCGTTTCAGCACAAGAGTGGAAATGTCCTTATTCATAAAATTAGAGATGTGAAAATTATTTTTAATAAATGCAGAAGTCAATTCAAATAGTATCTGAGCCAGTGTTTTGGTTATAAACCCGGACGTTGTGTGACGGCTGTTAATATCAAAAGATCTCGAGTTAGCATTAGCATCGCGCATTAAAGAGGTCAAACTTCTGCTGCCCGAGTGTCCTTGAGCAGGACGCCGACCCCCCCCCCCCCCGACCTGCAGGCGTCTCATTAACACTTGGACGCCGTGGAGAGACAACGAAATGAGACCGTGAGCGGAGCTGAAGGCCGAGGACCAGCCCCAAAAAATTAGCATCAGCCCGGGTCAATGAAAGCCCCGCGCCAATCGCCATGACGACATGATCTGAATTATTCACAGGGAGACGAGCTGCTAAACGAGGACGGATGTTCTCTCGGGGATTTCAGTAGGATTTTAAGAGTTTCTATTATTCTAGATAAGAGCCCTTCGATAAAAAGTCTTAGTCTCCGAAGAATGAAAGTTTATTTCCTTAAATAGAAACTGGTTGATCGTCTCCCACTCAATTACACATATTGATCGGCCACTTGGCTCCGATCACTAATGGTCCAAAAGTGGTCCAACGTGCAGCCATTCGTTAGGCGGAGGCTGAAGAGACGCCAACACACTGCAGACACTCCGCTACGCACCTGAACACACCACACATAGGACTCCGCGTTTACTCTGAACTACTGCACCTGAACACACCACACATAGTACTCAGTGTTTACTCTGAACTACTGCACCTGAACACACCACACATAGTACTCAGTGTTTACTCTGAACTACTGCACCTGAACACACCACACATGGTACTCCGTGTTTATTTTGAACTACTGCACCTGAACACACCACACATGGTACTCAGTGTTTACTCTGAACTATTGCACCTGAGTGGAGGAAGAGTCGTTCGAGGAAATCTGTCCGTCTGACGCCTCCAGCGGAGTCGTTCTGCCGGCAGGCCGACGTTTCTTAATAACGTTCGGCAAGATTTTGACGTGTTGAGATTCCACAGCCTCGAGGAGACGGAAACATTCAGCTCTGCAGCGCAGCAGTTAAACGAACGGATTCAACTGGAACTGATTCATATCGTTCATTTCCCGGTTCGCTCCTTAACGTCGTGAACTCCGACTGAACCTCAGGTTTTATACACAGCTGAGAAGAGCTCGACCCACGCGGAGGTAACGCACGGTTTCACTCTGTTTGGGTGCCGCAATTAAACATCAAAATAATATACACATTGACCAAAAAAAAAAAAAAAACAGTATTTTGTCATTAAAACAGAATTTTTCCACTTGTTTTATGTTAATTTCCCAAAAATAAACATGTGTTTATATATAAAATATTTATTTTAAAAGAAAAATTAACTATTTATACAAATATATATATTTTTTTAGTAAATTGATAGTATTTTCCCAACAGGGTTCTTTGTCAGCAGCTGCAGGAAGGAAAGCCAAACGCGGGCGAGTCGGGGGACGACCTTCCGTCCGGACAGACGAGGGATTATCGTCTACTCGCAGACGTTTCTAGTGAGGAGGCCTCCGGCGCACAGAGGATTTGGTTAATTACAAAGTGCCAGTCATGATCGCGGCGGGGCGTTTCCTTTCTCTCGTGTTCCTGTCAGATGCAACACGATCACTCATTATGAATGAGACCAAAAGCCCCTCCGGGAAAAGACGCAGCCTGACGGGTCAGAAGATAGAGGCTTCATTAATAAACCAGCAGCACCGGCGAGGTTAAAAATCACCTTCATCTCTCTTCGTCGCTCTGTAACATCAGAGTCGGATTTTAAAAAATCAGTCCAACGTTGCTTTAGTGGACCGACCAGCAGCCTTAAACAGCACACGGCAGATCAATACACCGGTAACGCAGCAGCTCAGCAGCAGAACCTGCAACGGCGTTCAATAATGCAACACGACGGCAGCTGAGCTGAACCTCCAGACGCTCCGTGCAGGTAGCAGAATAAGAACACAGGATAATGCACACGTCTCTGTAGCATCAACCGGGATGGAAACGCCTTCTCCACGCCGCCTCGCGTCCTCCATTCCAGCCGTCACAATAAACTCCCGCTCGTTAGACACAGCGCTTCACTGCAGGTTGTGTATTTATTACACTTTTACGGGCTTGTCGTCCAAGGAGCCGCTGATCTGCTCACTTTTATATTTAATAGGCGGGTTTTTCATCATCGCTTTTCACAAAGCATTTGCAATTCCATTGAATAGCGTCACATCGCGGTGACGAAGTGAATGCGACTTAACGGATTCAGTTCAAAAGATTAATAACTCATCAATACAGGCCGACGGAAAAATTGCACAACTCACGATGAATAAAGACGCAGATCAATAAGTCATTAAAATACAGTGTTGCAGCTGCAGGGCTTCTAGTGTGACAATACGATTATACTCATTGATCGTTATGATGCTGTGTGTGTGTGTGTGTGTGTGTGTGTGATTGTTATGATGCTGATGCTTTGTGCACATTAATCATATTTTATAATTGTTATGAATACTTCTGAGCACAATACCCCAGTGATAAATCGATTTCTGTCTGACCTCTTGACGAAACAGACAGATTCATGTTTTTTTTTTGCAATTGTCAAAAAGGGGGCGGGGCTTACCTTTGTGCGCGAGGCAGCGGATGCTCTGCTTGCTCTGGACGTCCCAGAGCCGAGCCGTCTCGTCGTGGGAACCGGAGAGGAGGAGAGTCCCGTCCATGGACACAGACAGACACGTCACCAGGTTCCTGAACGCGAGACCGTTTTAAAGCCAAATAATCAATAATCTCCCTTCGCACCAGATTACGTTTTTCATTAGATGAAACAACATGTGACTCTAACGAGTAAATACATGAGAAATAAACATTCAGATGGGACTTGTATGAAGGGAAGTTCTGGCTGAAGACCTGCCATCGTCTCACCTGTGTCCTTTGAAGACCTGGTTCCCGTCGCTGTCCGACTGGAACGTTTTGTCCCGACTGAGACTCTGCGGCCGAAACAAAAAAAAAAAAAAATCAGTTTATAAACTTCTAAAAACCGACACAAACAGCCGCTGGGCCTCAGTTTGATTCATCGACCGGCGACACCGTGGACAATTATTCAAATCAAGAAAAACAGGCCGTTTCACTCTCAGGGATATTCGTGGCACAAAGAGCTCCGTCGGCTTCAGTCAGAGAGCAGAGATTTATAAACCGAATCGTCTTCTCAGGGGGAGGATTGATGGGGGAAGAGTTCTACGGTTTGTTAGGGGGATTAACTCGGCGTTAACATGCAAATCTGCTTTGAAATGGAACAACAGAGACTGAAGAAAACGAGACGACGGAGATGAATGAGGGAAAAACAAAACAAAAAAAACATCACCAACACCTCGACTCTCCGGGATCGATCCCCCGTCACGGTAAATTACACCGAGTCCTCTTGACAAGGAGTGAGCGGTCGGGACAGTCGGATTGATGAGCTGCGCTTACACCTTCAGCGCTTCACTTCCAGTTAAAAAGATCAATTCTGTGGCGAGCGGCGAGGCCACGCAGAGAGACGATTATTCAGCCCAAATGAAATATCGCACCGTGCAGGAGGCAAGGACACAAGGCCTCTAGCGTAGGACGCAGGGTGCGAGCTGCTAGGTGGGAGGAAGGAAGGACACTGGACGATTCAGCAGTTTAGGATGTGCGTATGAAACACGTCAGCGCTCGCTGAGCGAGACCCACCTGGCTGCACAGGGACACCTGGAAAATGTTCCCGTCGCTGCCTCCACAGAACAGGAAGTACTCGCAGGGGTCAAGGGTCACGGACATGATCTCGACATCAAATAGGACGGACAGGAGCAGCTCACCCGAAGACAACTCCCACACCTGGTGGGGAAGGAAGGGGTCATAGCAGTGCATTAAAAAAAACCTTAAAAACAACCAGGTGCATTTTTCAACGTTCTTGTTCTTGTGTTTCAATAAACAGTCGGCGACTGTCATGGTTACGGCCAATTTGCTAGTTTCGCCACAACGTGGCCTTCTCCGCATGAATAAAGAGGAAAAGTAGGGATGTGTGTGACAATGAGGACAGGGAGTGAGAAGGCTGCCAGCTGACCTTTGACCTCGGCCGCCCGCACAGTTTCAGACTCCATTTAAGAACGTCGTGAATTAGAGCGCGAGCGACGCCTCCGCTTGCGCTCGGCGCCCAGCGACCATCCGTTATGTCGAAGCCGGGCGACGTGTCATTACAGAGACTCCGCCTCCTGTGATTTATGCTGGAGGGGTTTTTATCCAAATTAAAAAAAAAAAAAAAAACGGGAAGACACGCTCAGTGTTTCAAATCGATTAATCCTCCTGATTGGAGGCGATCCGTGAAGGCGCCGCATAAAAAAGAAAAAAGAAAAAAAAGAACGGTTCAAATCCGTTATTTTTATTAATGTGACAACACGTCATGTCTATTGCAGCTTAGACTGTAATCCCGCATACATCAGTGTATCGCGCCGCTGAGATCGCTCTACGGCGAGGCGACGAGACACGTTTGTTCTGCCTGTCATGTTGCATTTAACCAGAAACATCAGGGATTACAGACGGAAAAAAAGATCATTATTTAATCATCAGATATTTCTTATTTAGCCATCGGAGCCCGGAAGACGTTCAAATAAGGGAGTAAAAAGTAGAAAAAAATTAACAGATTTTCTTGTTTCCGTTGTCACAGTGACGCATTATGTGGCAGCAAAGTGCCGCGTTAAGTCGTCATAGTCACAGCTGTTGTACCTGTGCAGGTGATGCAGCCTCAGTGTGTAAACTCTACCGTTGTACCTGTGCAGGTGATGCAGCCTCAGTGTGTAAACTCTACCGTTGTACCTGTGCAGGTGACGCAACGCCCGTCTCACCTTGACAGTTTGGTCTAAGGAGGAGGTGGCGACTCGGGCCTGAGCTCCCATCAGGCCGCAGTGCAAGTCTGTGATTGGTAGAGAGTGACGAGACAGGACGTGACGCGGCTCAGGGGAGTGGCTTAAATCCAGCTGGATCACACTGAAACACACACACACACACACACCTATTAACAGATCTTCTGAGGTTCATGGAGCTTGAGGATGAAAATGATCTGAGACCTGTGAGAACTGATGGGCACAGTGGTGGGAGACGCATTTCAATGAGCTGATCAAAGTAATTGATCCTGACTCCGTTACTGGTGGCAGCCTGACTCAGTGGAGAGGAAACGTTACTGAAGCTGCTCACATGCCGGCGCTCAGTGTTAGAGCTCCAACTCGTGGACACAGCAGAGCATCACATCTTAATAAGGAACAAAACCGTGCATTTAAAATGTTACCGTTATATTAAAGTCTCCACATGAGTAACAAGACTTTACATTACAGTCCTCACCTTATATTAAAGTAATAAATAAATGTTAAATCTGTTAACAAAGTTTCTGTGAAAACACGTTGCCCATAAAATCTAGACAGAAAAATGTACATGTGTTTATATATTATTAACGGTTACTGCAACAATGTATTAAGTGAGGTAAATTATGAATTCTTACTCATTAGAACGGCGGTTTGGTACGAGGACTTTAGAGATAAAAGTGGAAGACTGAGGTTAAGATCAAACGAGGGAATTTGAAATTACCTTCCACTCATTAAACTAAGCATTTTTTTTAGATCATTCACAGGTCTTGTGTTTCCCTCTTATTTCATCTTACTGTGCTAAATGAAACATTTTCCTTTTAGGTGTTCAGCTCAACTGAGATTTACAAAACCACTCAAGAGTTTTACACAAGCTGTCCCAGCAAAGCTCAGGTGTGTGTGTGTGTGTGTGTGTGTGTGTGTGTGTGTGTTACCTGGAGAGACTCCACACCACAGCGAGGTTGTCTTTTCCTCCGGAAACAAAATGGCTGCTGTCGTCCGTGAACTTCAGGCAGGTGATGTCCTGATAGTGACGACTGAGGACCGACAGCAGCTTACCTGTGGACACCTAAACCGCCACAACAACAAAAAAAAGACTTAATGCACTTGACTAATCTAAGAGGCGGAGACGTACGTTTATGTCTTCCACACATGACGTTTGGACTGGAACTGTAGGGAGGACACTCACCTCCCACAGGTAAACAGCCTCTGCCACGCCGGCCACGAGGAAGAGTCCGTTGGGCGAGGAGGTCAGACAGGTGACGAGACCTTGACAGACCAGCTTCTGCTGCAGCTGGTCCTGGAGAGACACAACAGAAGTGTGCTGTAATTATAGAATACAAATAGAACAAACTGGTAGTAATCGGTAGTAATAACAGTCCGAAGTCTCTGCTGGCTGACAGTGGAGATCAGAACCACGTGTCATCATTTCTAAAACACGTTTCCGCTCTCCTCGTGGGATTCGGCGAATATAAAACACCACTGATCAAAAGATGCTCACGGCTCTTTGTCCCTTTTTCTAACCTAAAACACCACGGGGGGCGCCGGCGAGCGCAGATCAATGCGTTACAACTCCGTTATAAGCAAAGTCAAGAAGTCTTTACACGCCGGACTTCACAGGAGAGTCGACCGGTTGACCGGATGTCTGACGATTTCATCTAAAATGTGACCTTGCGTTTGTGAGCGCGCGTCGTTTTTTAATTTGGGGGCTTTTCTGAATGGAGTCCGGCGGGTTACGTTCACCCGTGTTTCGCGGCCTCCCTCCCCCTCTCAGTATAGGGGTGTTCTTCGTGAGCTGTGATGGGCAGCAGGTGTGCCCCGCAGCGCCTCACCTTCCTCTGGATCTCCCACATGTGGATGAAGTTCTTGCCCAGCTGTGCGGACAGCAGGTACTCGCCGTTGAGGACGGTGAGCGTCCGCGCGGCGCTGTTCCCTCCCCGGTAGGACAGCAGGCTGGAGCCGCTGTGCAGGTCGAACACGGTGCTGTTCCACAGCTGCGAGCCGGAGTCGCTGGTCACGATCACCTCGAGAGGAGCCGCCATGTTGGCTCCACCAAAACAAATCTGCACGCGGGGACCGGCGGGCCGCCCGTCAGCCCCGCTGCGTCATATCCGGGAACGGTGGCGGTAACCGGAAACCCTTCTGCTATTTTTAGTTAAAAAAAGCTTGAGTCAAAATTAAATAATAATAATAACAATAATTATTAATAATAAATATTTAATGAACACATTAGAAACTATCAACTCATTGTATGGTGCCCCCCCATCTTTAGTCAATGCTTTAAATGCACTAAATGCACACACTTTAATCTCTTTGCCTTCACTGGTTATCCCGTTTATAACGTAACATTTCAATGACTTGTGGGTAATTCCTTAGGCCAGCCTTAAGACAGGCCCAATGCTGACTTACCAAAAGGGTTATAAAGGGCTCAAAGCATCAGCCAGAGGGCCTCAAACACTCTGTGTGACTGAACCAAACCCCCACAAGTCTGTTGGCCCTTAATCAAAAGAGAAAAAGGGCAAAACATTGACTTGTTGTTTTTCCAACAGGATGTTTTTTTTAACTGAAAGATTCTTCTCAATGACAAAAGCAACAAGAGATACAAACAAATGCACAACAAAAACGCAAAACACGTGAAAATGCCACAAAGTACAAACAGGCGTATGAACACAAACAGTGTGTAACACGCGCACCAAGTGACACATATGCAGTTCGTGCTGATGTGGATTGTCTGTGGTCTCGTCAGGTTAATTAGTTCCGACGAGCTGCTCAGTTTAATCCTCCTTCCCCTGTCACACCAACCAATCAGAGCCGATGACGTCACCCCCTCCCCTCCCCCAACCCCACCCCCCTGCGTTTGGCCGTTCAGTCTCTTTGTGTCATCTCCGTTGCCGCGGCAGCAGCAGTTTGAGGACTGAGCTCGTATGAAGCGTCGCTGCGTTCCTCTGAGAGCCGACCACAAGCTGCTGACCCCCGACACGCGCTCTCTGTGAGTTACACACACACACACACACACACACACACTGCCTCAGTGGCCTACAGACTCTATGATTAACACACACACATTGTTTAAGTAACACAAACCAGTAATGTTCGTGTGCTTATGTTGTTGTTTGTTATTTTCTACTTATTAACAAAATTACTTGAGAAAATAAAATAAAAGTGTCAGTCGGTGATGAACACATCCAATCGCAGCCGACCTGAAATACTTTGTCACACCTGTTCACTCTTTGTGATTGTACCGTAACTCTTCTGTACTTTCTTTCAGACATGAACACAAGACATGATAGCTCAATAAAATACACAATTTAAATTCACACATAATTGTGTTTTTGTCGCTGCTCCTCTAGTTGTTCATGTACATTGAGGTGTTAACCAATTGCCTTTCATAGAATGAATTGACAAAAAAACTTCTCGGTCTTTAATGTATCTTCGTCACACCACGTCCCCTTTGAATAAGTTCCACCTCCGTCTCACCTTCTTCCATCTGACCCCGTCCCTCCGTCACAGTTAGCTGATCCCGGTCTCTGACGGCGTTCTGTTCGCAGGTCGGGGGTCAGGCGGCACCCTGTCATCCAGGTGAAGTTGGAGGGTGTGGCCTCTTCCTTGGGACAGGACGCCGCGAGGTCTCCGAGGCGACGGCCGGCGACGTCCCCGACCCGCCGTCTGCGATTCGAGGACGAGACGGAGACGGAGGCGGAGTGCCGTTACCTGGAGAGACAGTGGCAGAGGAGACTGGGGGGACAGAGAGCGACAGGTGTCCTGGTCTCAAAACCGAACCTGAACCAGTACGTCAACGGCAGGGCAGGACATGTTGTTGACAGGGGGCAAAGGGGACGGACGTCTCCGGGGGGGTTGGGTCAGTGGGACTCCTGCGGGACAGTTTCAGGAGGCGGAGTCAACCTGAACCTTCGACTATACTCGCCTGCACCCGAAGAGCCGGGTCGGAGTCCGCGCACACCTCGCCTCGATCTGCGCACTGAGCCCATCAGAGAGACCTACATCGGCTCCGTCACACCGGGTGGGGTCGATGGGAGGGGGGGCGGGACTGTGCCCTTCGTGGACCACCACCTGAGGAGGACGACCGCTCAGGTGGAACTCAATGGAAGCCAGACGTCCACCCCTCAAGACCTGCCAATCAACCCCTACGCCCCCGATCAGCTGACCACGCAGCCCTCCAACAACGACCCTCACTCCTTGTCTCCTCCTCCTGTGACATCATCGCTGATGTCACAGGGCGTCAGGCCCGACAGCACAAAGCCAGTGCAGAAGGAGCCGCCCGCCGCCAAGCCCGCCGGACAGCACAGGTCGAGGGCAGAGCTGGAGGAGGAGAACCCCTCTGTAGATGAGGGACGTCTGGATCCCACGCTGAAGAACTTCTCCTCCTCCTCCTCCTCCTCCTCCTCCTCTTCCTCCTCCTCAGGGGGAAGCGAGGAGACGACGGGTGAGCATGTACATTCTTAACTCCGAGTTGACTACCGTCTCCTGCTCAAGGGCCCCTCGGGTTCACTCTTTTAGTTTTTGTTAAGATATGACATTTGACCTTGAAATCCCGTCCTGTGATTGGTTCACAGCTGGGAGCCGAGCTCCGCCAAAGTACGGCAGCAGCGGCAGCAGCGGCAGCAGCGGCAGCAGCAGCGATCGAGAGGCCAGACAGCCGGTGAGAGCACCGGTGGATGGCGACGGCGCTTCTGGTCCTGAGCGGTGAGTTTCAACTGATGATGTCCTCACTCTGATGTAAACTAGTCGCCGTGGAAACAGCACTGCACCTTCTTCCCAAATGCAACGTGCAGTAACTAAAAGCCTTAAAAAGGAAAGGAAGTGTTTGAAAGTAATCGTTTCCTGACTTTCCCGTGATCGTCTGTTGTCCTTTAGCCTCAGCAGCAGAAACGAACCTTCCCGCCTGTCTCTACGTCGCCTCTTCTCCAACGTCGGACTGGGACGGACTCGAGCCGGCAGCCTCGACCGCCTCGGCTCACGGCCCGACCCCTCAGCCTGCGACCCGACCCCGCCAGTGCCAAAGAAGTGCTCGGGCCCGCTGAAGAAAACAACGCCCGGAGTGGTGAGAAGATCCTTAATTACCATATTTAAATACCCGCAGCGGTTACTCTCTCAAAAGCCATTAATAAACACACAATTGTGTCGGGGGTATCCGTGCTCAGAGGAGAAAGGCACTGAAATGGCATCTTGACAGCATCGCTGACAGCTCACATCTAAAGCCTCGAGGGACGAGTGCTGAAGCAAAGACCTGAGCTAATTACCAACTCGGTACCTGATCCTTCAAGGCTCGCTGCGGATGCGACAGGATGGGACTTCTTGGGGCGGTTTGCGTCCTCCCAATATACAAGATTAAATTCTTTAAAGAGGTTTTAAGAAAAGGCATTCATCGTGCACCACCTCGGTGACTTTTTTTAATCTTGAAACTCCTCTTCTCTGAGTGGCAAACCGTATGCAAGTTAAATATTCAGGTCAGTCTTGCTACAAGAAAACAAGTGTTGATGTGAAGTGTAAATGATGCAAAATGAAAAGCGTGATTACAACCAATATACAATGTACCATTGTGCGTAAACCTTCTTCTCATTTGAGCTGGATTTCTACTCCGTGTGCAGCACGGTTCCCCCTTCTCGCAGTTGAGGAAGTCGCTGTCAGTTGAGAGTTTTGTGTTGGAGCAGAAGAAAAAGAAGACGGATCGTTCTGCTGACTACAGACCAGCCGCCGACCAGTAAGACTCACATCTCATATCACAACAATCTCGCACATGACCCCCGATATCCATCCATCCATCCAACCGTCAACGCCTCTCTCTCTCTCTGTCCCTCAGGCTGCTGCAGAGGTGTCTCAGCATCGAGGACGTCAGTCGTCCCTCTTCACTGCGTTCCATCGGCCGGGTTCTTCAGGTTTGTTCTGACGGAACGTTTCTGTTGGAGGTCGTCCGACCGAAGAGCCAGATGTACGGATTCACCATCAGCAGGGGGAGAGGAAGGGCCGACTCAGGTACAGTGGAAATACTACTAATACTACTCCTGGGAAGGTAGTCACCTTTCTGTGGTACTGCCAATACTACTGTAAATAGTACTAACACTGCCAGCCATCATCAGGTGGCTTAGACCAGCTGGCTCGGATATTACGAATATTACAAATATTAATGTTGATGCGTTAAGCGGCAAAACCACTGAAATGATGCTTTAACCTAATTGCCACAGCGATTAATGTCGCTTTCTCGTGCCTAACTGCTAAAATTGTTTACTGTTCTACTGCTACAGATCTGATGGATCTCTGGATTAACAGTTTGATAACATGTTTACCGTAGGCGTCTACGTGGAGGACATGGTGGACAGCAGCACTAGGAAGCTGTACGCCGGCCTGCTGGCGGTTGGAGATGAGATTCTGGAGGTGAACGGGGAGAAGGTGGCCTGTCTCAGTCTGGACCAGGTGACCCACATGCTGACTGAGAGCACCTCTGCCACCCTGCGAGTGCTGCGAGACCACAACGCTGCCTGAGCGCAGTCACCCAGGCCGCACCTTCACCACCGAAGCACCACCTTCTGTCGGCCGATCGCCTGCTCCGACCAAAACCCATGAGCATCTGCGTCCAACCGTCACTCTAACACCTGGACGCTGCCCCTGGATGCCCCCCAACTGCACCTGTGCCAGCCATGTGAGCCACTCCTGTTTCAAGACAAAGCCATCATGTCTCCACAGCTAATCAACATGAAACCTAGAAATCAAATCAAATACTATCATCAGAGAGTCCAGGTCAACGAGTAGATTCAGGCCCATGGGTATCTGAGTTCTACAGGTACATGAGCTCAGGCCTACGGGTAGATACGTTCCAACCTACATCTATATATGAGCTCAGGCCTACGGGTAGATACGTTCCAACCTACATCTATATATGAGCTCAGGCCTACATGTAGATAAGATCCAATCTGGGTAGACCGATCCGAGTATTAAGGTGGAACAGTTCAAATGATTCAAGTCTACTTGAGTAAAGTTACATTATCAGCTGTTAGTCTTATTGAGACAAACAGCTGATTATTATGAGTCTTATTGAACATTTGTCATTAAAACCATTAAAAGCAGCATTAGCCAATTATTTAGTCTTCCAGAAAATATGTATTATTTATGTAGTACTCCAGATGCAGTATGTCCAAGTGCAGGATGTTGCGATACGTTCGGTCACATGTTGCAGTGTGGACGCCTGCATGAGTTTCTGCAAGAGGACAAAGTTCCAGGTGCCAGGTGATGAGAAAGTGGCTTCGTCCCAGTTAGCAGCTGTGATATTTGAAATGCAGCTAAGCTGTTGTGTCTTGTGGATAATTACTGCAGGTCCAGTGGTGTTTTTTCGGCTCCAAATCCATTGAATGCAGATAAATATGAAAACATAAACAGATGAATAAAAGAGAAGGCCGCCTCAGGTTTGGATTATCCGACTAAGTTGAGGATTTCATTGATCGAAGGACGTTGTGCTTTCGTCAGTTCGGTTGCTGAAGATGTGAAGATTTTGCTTTGTTTTTTTGTTCTCTCTGGATCTGCTGTCAGGTTACTAATATTAAAAGATATGAATTTGTGTTTTTCTTCTTAAGAACATATGAGTGCGATGTCGTAAGTTGACTTATAACATATATAGTGTCTGAACCTCTGCAGTATTTCTGTGTCTGTGCAGTTCAGATGTATTTTTATGTTGATCTGCTCGTGTTCTTGTGAAATCTCTCACAGGTAAAAGGATGACACAACCTATTAATATTATGCTTGTTTAATAATTGTTCTTAAATTTCATGGGTATTTCCTTTGTATTAAAGTTACCCTTTATGTGTACATAAAACATGTTTATTTCTCTCATAAAATTCAAAACAAAAAAAGCTATTACGTTTTTTAGAATAGAGATATTTAGATACAAGAAAGACACAAAACTACTGGATATACTAACAATTTAAAGATTAAAGTCTGCTATTATTTTACGCATTAATTTATTCAAATAAAATTGAAAAGAAGACAGATGATGTTTTCATTCACAAGTCAATGATATAGTTTAATAAAATTGAACAATAACATTTTAACTTCAAACTACATGTCTTCCATTTAGCAAAAATTCAGTCATTCATCTGTTCGGATTCATGATGTTACAGCAGAATGGTAATTATTTTCTTCATTATTAATATTTTAGGACTATAGGTTTGTTTCAGAAATGTAGCTCTATAAACATGGATGGATGGGTTTCTAGGTTCGTGGCTGTGAAAAGCACCGAAATAAAAACATCAAAATAATTCATAATCAAATTCAAAGGACATACAGACAATACAGAATACTGTTATGAAGCGTTAAAACGGATCAAAATGGAGTACAGAGATTAAACCCCACATGTAAGTGTGTTTATAATCTGTGAATTTGAGAGTATCTGAATCAGAGTTTTATTTTCTTAAGATTTCTATTAAATAAAACCAGTTTCTTAACAGGAAACATGTGATATTTCACCGCTGCGCGTACCGTGAGTCTGATGGCGAGGGACGGTGTGATTACATGATTACAAACCATTTCAAACAGGTTACAGGTTAACAGTTACTCGCCTGCCGACCTCCAGGGCTTCACTTCCTGCAGCTTTTATTGTGAAGCATTAAAGTGTGCGGTTTAACTTTTAAACAGTGAAGTTCCATTTTTATCAATAATGTCCTGACCGATTGGTCCAGGAAACACAAAACACACAAAGTAAGATATACCGTTAAAAGATCAAAAAAAGATTCAGTCAGTAAAACTAAACGACATTAAATGTAAACGCAAACAGGAAGTGTTAGTGTTCTTAAAGTTTTCCAACAAACTCCAACTTCACACTAATCAGAGTTAAACTGAAGTTTAACCAGGATTCAAGTGGCTTAGTAAAGGGTTAAACATCATACAAAATGAATATAAACTAGGATTAAACCTGTATAAAACAGGAATAAACAAATGTTAACAGAGTTGAAATGGAAATCAAGTTGAGAGTCAAACAGGGTATAAATACAGAATACAAAGATTAAACCCTTATGCACAAACAGTCTCACGTTTGCACTGTCGGACTCCGGAGTGTTTTAATACGTTTTTTTTCGATGAGGTTTTGTCCGGTAAGCTTGAGTTTGGGATGTGCAGCCTACAACTGGATGAATGAGACGCGGATCATACTGCACGAGTGGTGTGAGAGCTTTGATATTGTTCGGATTGTTTAACGTGGCCCTCGTTTACTTCAATCCATTCGGAACTTAAAACTAGCCTTAAAGTGGAGTTAAACTAGAGTTAAACTAGAGTTAATTTAGTGGTTTAGTGGGATCGAAGCGTTGTGGTCATTTTCAGCCCTTTAAATACAACAAACGAGAAACCTTAAAACACATCAAACATGTTTCCACCTGTTTTGACCTTTGACCTCCGCGACAATTTAAGCAACCGTCAAATACTCAAGGAAACAAAAGTGCAGTCCAAGTCAGCCGGAACCAGTCCAGTAGAGTCCAGTAGAGTCTAGTGGAGTCTATCGTAGTCCAGAAACACCCAGTAGAGTTTAATTAACCTCCGCAGGGTTCAATGGAGTCTGGTCGTGGGAAATGGTGTTCAGTAGAGTCCAAGATGGTCCAGTAGAGCTCAGTAAAGCTCAATAAACACAGGTTTAAGACGCGTTCTGTAGTGACCGCAGGATGGATCAATCACAGGATGATCAAGAGGAGGATGACCACGAAGAGGATTGAGAGCAAGATGCCGATAGCACACCACTGACGACGATCTGTGAAAGTACAGGAAGTTCATAAATATCAACTATCGACTCCACTACTTACTATAAAACAAACCACTGGTCAACTTTACAGTAACTAACTTAACATCAGCAACACTAACTGTACCAATTACTGCCTTATTTATTATTATATGGATTGGTTTGCTCTCGAGCAGACGCGTTGATGACATCATGAGTAGCTAGACACTTTACCGCTGGTCATGTGAGACACTTTGGCCAGCTTCTTCATGACGTTGTCCAGTCTGGACTGAGTGCTGTCCACCTCGTGAGTGAAGTCATCCAGCATCCTGCAGGAAAAACACAAAGAGAGTCAACAAGCCCAGGAACCAACCAGAGACCAGCGAGAGCTCCCCAAAATCAAACCCAGGGCAACCGCTAAAACTTCCATTAACAGGGTCCCAGCAGCGTCACGGAGAGGAGAACCCTTAAAGCCGCCACGTATCGGAGAGTTCTTACACAGACTGTTCATCCAGCTCCATGCCAATCCTCTCCGACATGTTCTTCAGGACTCCGATTGTTCCTGACACGAGCTCCAGCTGCTCATCCTGCTGCTCGGCCATCAGCTGGTGCAAACACACAACACGTGCTCGGTTTGAATCCACACCATTTTTAATCACGGCATGTGAAAACGTCATTAGATATTGCGTCCCACTGCAGAGCTCTGCCATTGGCCGCTTCCTCCGTGTCACTGTACCTGCTGCTGGCCCTGCTGCTCCTCTATGAACTGAGAGTTGGCGTTCTGCAGTTGGCGGTCCAGCCGGCCGTATTTATCAGGACCGGGCTGCCAGATTGGACCCTGAGCTCCACGGTCACCGAGCAGAGCCTGGACATCACAGCCACACAATAAGGTACCGTCACGCATTTTCCATCAGGGGAGGTGGGGGATCCAACCTCCTGATATCTCCACACTGACCTGGCAATACTCTTACTATAACTAATTATACATATGAGAGAGATAGCTTATATTCAAAAGGTTTTTGGGTAAGGGCATGTCTGGGGGTCTTTGCGAGTTGTAGGAAAATGGTCTTTTAAGCCTAAAAAACAGAAACGTGTAAGTACTATGAGTGTGTACTTCACGTGTGATTCATTACCTGCGTGTTCTGTCTGTCCACTGACGCAGCAGTTGGACTCGACATCTGTTCTTTCATTTCCTTCAAGAGATAAAGACCATCAGTCAATTCTTCAGATACACGCCATCCAACCACATCGTTTCAAACTAAATTAGCCAATAAAAAATAAATGAAGAGTAACTAGTTCAAAGCGGTTATTATGTTGACTGTAGGACTCTCCCTCTTAGTCAGTAAGTCAACTAACCGGCATTGTGGCCTTTTGTGGTCAATTTTAGTCAGTCAGTCCAAGTCACTACAGACTGATGAGGTTAAGCGTAAAGTGAAGCGTACCTTTACAGTCTGTTTGGTGGTAGTGATGAATGCTTTCCTCTTGGACAGCTCGGCTGCATCCAGGTTGAACTTCTTTGGGTTGGACTCAACAATGCGTTCACTGAGAGTTAAGAGGCATGTTTATATAAAAAGGTTCACACTTTAAATGGCTGAGCTCACGATAAAAATGAAAAAAACACATCCGTGTTTCAAGGATATTGATGGTCTCGTCGAGGTCCTCCAGGTCCCACTCGATGGAGCGCAGACTGTTCCTCAGTTCATTGGTCGTCCAGTCCATTTCCTCCTTGGAGGCCCCGCCCCCCTCCTGCAACAGCTCGCTCCATCTGTGATGGAGGCTCTGTGCTGCGTTGACAGCCTTCTGTACCTCGCTGTAACAAACAAACATGACTCATCTGTGATGCCCTTGCTGCCTTCTGTCTGATGGAACTTCCACTCTCTGAGTAAAGCCTGAACAAACTAACATCAGGATGCAGCATGACAACAATCAGACAACAACAATACCCAGGCTGGATACCGATCCGCCACATTCAATAGTGTTGATGGAATCGACAGACAAGGTAACTACAAATGTGACAATTGATTTTACTGAACTCAACTAATGAAATATGTAATGTAATACTGACGGACACAGCGGCTCTGTGCTAACAGGCCAACTGAAAGCTAGTGTTAGCATAGCAGTGGGCGAGCGTTTCTTCTGCGCGCTTCTGAGTAATAAAGTAATAAATAAGTGAACCTGGTTCCCGTCCCTGTGGTCAAAGTATGTATCGCTTCGCAGACGAACAATAGTTACTGGCTTGCTGTTAGCATTAGCTTGGTTAGCACGGTGTAAACTGCTCTGACCCTTTGACGACGAAGAATGGATCTTCCATAGACATGTTGCTGGTTCCGGTTCAGTCAGAGCGGAGCCCCATCACACACAGACTTTCAGCTTCAGAGCAAACAAAGCGATCCCTGTTCAATGTTTCCCTTATTTAATTGAGGTTATCTCCATCAGACCGGCTGTTGCTTCTTTGTTTACATGCAGCACCAGCGGCTTCCTCTGTGGAAGCGGAAGCGGGCTAATGACGTCAGGAAAGCTGTTCTTCTTCTAGTTTTATCATGGTAGTTTCGTGTAGGTGATTTGAGCATTTCCGCCGTCTTCTGTTCGGGAGTGTAAATCAGACAACACAATGCTTAAAAAAACATACACGAATTCGTTGAAATTACAGTAGTCTAATTATGAACTAATTTAAACAACACATGTGTTACATTACATTGTTTAATTTGAATCATATTGTGATCTTATTTGTAAAAAGTTAAACTGTTACAGCAACCGTAGTGTATTGTGGAATATGTGTTTCAGGTTAAGCACAGCAGGTGGCGGTATTTATCCATGCTGACAGAAGAGGAAGAAGAAGACGCGGTAGTATCGCGATACTTCGTAGAACTACCGTTTAGGTCCTTTGTGCGGAGCGGTATTCAGCTAACACGCAACAGCTAATCTGCCGTTTTTACAGCCGATTTTGTTCGATTAGCACCAGCACAACATCCGTGGATCGATATATCAAAGCGTCCACCGGCTGTCAGCTACCCTACAAAGTAACAGGTAAGAACTGTGACGTCAGCTCCCGCTGAAACAGTCCATCAGCGCCATTTGCCGCTTTAGCCTCTTTGTGCGGCCGCGGTGCTAACATGTGGCTAGCTGGTGGCTAGTAGCTTGTTAGATGGTGGCTCTGTATCGTCACATTTTCTCAACGTTTATAGCTCAAACCTACCGGTCCCGAATCCACCCGAGTCGTAAGGTGCAACACCCACCGTCCGTATAACCCGGGTTCTTTCCGGTTCAGTCCCGTTTTCTCACCGCGGGAAACGTGTTCTTGGAACTGTTTTTATGCAAACTGGACAAACATTGCAATGGATAAAATGTCGTCTGCTCACTTAAATAAAAGTTGATGAATTATGGGAATCGACTATTAAATCGCTAATATATGTAATCTATATTAATGTAAATTATGTATCCAGTGATTGCTACGGTGGGCGGGAGGAGAAACCACCCATGGCGTCGTGCTATTTTTCAGTATTGGACTACTTTTGCTTAATAAACTATTAATGAATGGTCGCGATTTAACGTTACGTTCAGTGGATTCAGACCAACAGCCAATTAAAATCCGCGAGCGTCTCCTGTAATCGTAGTCAGTGTCTCGGTCGCGCTGATTTTATTATCTGCACGCAGCGTTTCAGTGACGTAGAAACGACACGGTGACGCGTATGAAACAGTTCACTGGAAACTAATGTTCTGCTTGAATCATAACTGCCCTCTAACTTTTTTTTTTTTTTTTAATATTATTTATTACACTTAGTGTGATAATATAGATAATATAGATGTGTGTGATGAACAGGGTGGTGGCTGTTGAAGGAGTACAGTTGTATCTGTAAATGTATTTATACAGCTGGTTTCTCTTAGACAACAGTGAACATCCAGAGTCGTTCCCATGGCGTTAAGACGAGGACACATCAGGTACCTGAAGGTAAATGAATCAATAACTTCCTGACCAGATCAATAATCCCCCCCCTTCCCCCCCACGTAGTGCCCTAGTTTAACGCCTGTGTGCCTTTCCAGGTGTGTGAGGTCCAGACGTCTCAGAATGATGTCAGAGACGGTCAGCACGCCCCCAAAGGAGCCTCTGGAAAGGTGATTTGCCGAATTGGTTTCCGTCTCTGAATTGCCCCACGCCGTGTTGTGTTGCCGCCAGGTCGAGTTGGCATTGCATTGTGGGAGCCGCAGGGGTGTCGGTGGCGTTCTCAAGGCCGGTTGTCTGTCCCTCAGGAGCTGTACGACAACGGGTACTGCGAGCAGATGATGGAGGACGACGACTCCAGGACCAACCTGATCGTGAACTACCTGCCGCAGAGCATGAGCCAGGACGAGCTGCGCAGCCTCTTCAGCAGCGTCGGCGACGTCGAGTCCGCCAAACTCATCCGGGACAAAGTAGCAGGTAACTTGTAACCTTGAGTACTTGTTGCCGAACGCTCCGGTACTGCAGGCGGTTCCACAGAGGCCTGGAGCTGCAGTACTACACACAGGGACGGGCCGTAATGTGTGATTTCATCTTTGGGATGTTTCTTTTAACCAAGTGTGTTTACAGACATTCATAAAAAGCACCTTTTTTATTCATTAACAATTCAAACATCCTAAAAACGAAAAGCCTTTACTTGTTTAAGTAAGTCGGTCTCCGTGTTGCAGAACGTCCGTTCACTGCCAGAGAGGCGGTGTGTGACCGATGCTAAATATCACGAGTACTACTGCAGTACCACTTAACAGAACAATACCATAGTATTGTAGCGCTACTTTATCTGCTAATGTTAGTTCATACAAATGCACCAGAATCGCTGAGGAATACTATGAGTAATACTGTGATGCAAGTACTTATTACACACAGGGGCTTTTTCATAATTCTAATTTGTAGTAGTACTTGTGGTTAAAATGGTTAGTTGCCCATGTCCTAGCTGTAGTAGTATTAGTTGTAGTACTATTTGCAGTATTTCCTGTGTACTCTCCCCAGCAGTAGTTTTATTTCTGAAGTTTGTCATTTTTACTGTTTTATTGCGGAGCATCTGGTTTTTGTTCTTTGGTTTTATTACAATATCATGGTGTTTTTGTTAAAGTACACTTCTGTGATTCGTTGTCTGAATTGTATCAATGTAATTTTTTCTGCATTGTTGTAATATTTTTATTTATTTTTCACACCAGGTTAAGTGACTTCAGGTATCTGATGGTAATGAATTAAATCGGGACTGTGCAATGTGGATAGATTATAGATTGTTCATAAATCAAAAATAAACAACACACATGGACATTAACCCAATAATTAAAAACTTGCATTCAGAATTATCTCACATCTCATTGATAATAAAGCAGACAAAATAGAATACATTTATTCTGCATCGTCCAACCAGTTTGTTTTTTAATCATTTAACAGAATCTAACCATGTACAGTTGTTTCAATGCTGTTTTCACCCATTTTAATTTTATTTTTCAGGCTTTGAAAATGTCTGTAAATCTTTAATAGTGAATGTTTTAAAGAACCTTTTCGTTAAAACTGTTGACCGACTGAAAAATTCCCATCCTGCAATGAGGTGTTTACTCCGAGTGAGTGCTCCAGGTCTTTGGATTCCCCCTGGGGGGAGAGCGCCACCTAGTGGCCAAAACCCATTTTGTGTTGTGGCCTGGAGGTCTCACTCTGACTAAACTTTCAGTGGCTGCCCTCCGAGTTGTTTGGGTTTGTTCAGAAAAATGTCTCGTCCACACTTTTTCCACAAACCCCGAATGGAGAGTTCTCGCTGATTTCTTGTCTTATTTCAATATCCAGCATGTGTGGCATCAGTAACACAGACGGTTTTATTATTTTATTTTGTTGTTTTCCTTTGTGTTTCTCTAGGCCACAGTTTAGGTTACGGCTTTGTTAACTTTGTTAACCCTAATGATGCAGAGAGGGCTATCAGTACCCTCAATGGCCTGAGGCTACAGTCTAAAACTATCAAGGTAATGTGCAACAGGTGCTCTTTGACTTTCCTGTCTCCACTGATAGATGTCTTATGTTCCCTGGACAGTAGAGGCTGTTGTTGATTTCTCTCCCGCATACTGTCTGACGGATGAAGGTATTTTTTTTTTTTTTTTTTTCCAACACTGTTTTTCTGAATTGGTAAATTATTCTTACCTGTTTTTTTTTAATATAATATATATATATATATCTGCACATGTTTACACTGAATCTGTGAATTTCTTCAGTTCAGTGTGACAATGTGCCAAAATTTTCTTTACATAAATTAATGCCTTTCTTTTTTGGGACAAAAGTGCCTCATTTTTTGGATGCTTTAATTTGGTCTTTATTTTTATTGGATTTGGGACAAATCTGGATGAATGTTTATTTTATTCATTTTTTATTTTTATTTAATTTAGACATTTAAACATTTCTCTGGATTTTATTTAAAAACTGTATGTAAATGTTTTTTATTTTCAGTGTTTTAAAAAAAAAAAAGTGTTTTTTAAATTTTATTTATTCTATTTGCAAAGGCGATGGACTGAAACGCTTCCCGTCTCCTCCCTGCAGGTGTCGTTTGCGCGGCCGAGTTCGGACATGATCAAAGATGCGAACCTGTACATCAGCGGGCTGCCGAGGACGCTGAGTCAGCAGGAACTGGAAGACATGTTCACCCGCTTTGGACACATCATCAACTCCAGAGTGCTGGTGGACCAGGCCTCAGGTAACGCTCGCGCCGTCAAGTGACCGCTCCCTGGCGCCGCGTAGAGCTCGCCTCATTTTCTGATTGGCCGTGCAGGTCTGTCTCGGGGCGTGGCCTTCATCCGCTTCGATAAGAGGTCCGAGGCCGAGGACGCCGTCAAGCACCTGAACGGGCACACGCCCCCCGGCAGCGCCGAACCCATCACGGTCAAGTTCGCCGCTAACCCCAATCAGGCCCGGAACTCTCAGATGATGTCACAGATGTACCACGGCCAATCGCGGCGCTTCGGCGGCCCCGTTCATCACCAGGCGCAGAGGTTCAGGTACGCTCGCTCGTCCCGCGTGACCGAAGCAACGCGTTGGAGGAGGAGATTAACTTCAAACTGTAACATCCCGTCCTCGTCCCACCCCACTTCCTATTCCGTCCCAGGTTTTCTCCAATGAGCGTTGACCACATGGGCGGAGGGGGCGGAGTCTCGGGGAGCCCCTCCGGTGGCTGGTGCATCTTCATCTATAATCTGGGCCAGGACGCCGACGAGGCGATCCTGTGGCAGATGTTCGGGCCGTTCGGCGCCGTCGTCAACGTGAAAGTGATCAGAGATTTTAACACCAACAAGTGTAAAGGCTTCGGTTTCGTCACCATGACGAACTACGAGGAGGCCGCCATGGCGATCCACAGCCTCAATGGATACCGACTGGGGGACAAAGTCCTGCAGGTTTCCTTCAAGACCAGTAAGGGACACATGTAGACACATGCGTTACAATTTCCAGATGTTTTGGGTTAAGAATCGTGAATCATTTTTCCCAGCATGCTGAGTTTACTTCAGGCTTGATGACACTGCGGTGTGAGCGTGGTTACCAAAGCAACCGCTGCTCGTAAGGGTGTTGGTTCGAATTAGAATTTGAAAAGCAGAACTGAGTCGATTACTGACTGAATCTGAACAGGAAACGAACACCCGAGAGGAGAAACTGAATTCACAGCTTTTTATAAATGTTTAATTCTACCGCCCTGCAGACAAAGCGTTAACATGAAATCTATAGATATTCACTAGTCTCTGCACTGTCCAGCACCTTAATTACCACTTTGTTTTTGTTTATTTCAGAATGAGTCCCCCCATCAGATGATTGACAGCTTTCTTGGCCAATAAGGAGCAGGAGAGGAGTCCTGGTCACAAACAGTTTGTTGTGTTTGAACAAACATATTTTATTTCATGTTTTTACAAGTTGCTTTCAGGTAAAAACCACCTGAAGCACTGAAGCTTTTCAGATGTGTAGTGATCCGTTGTTTCTCTTCGGTATTTTGATTTGTATTCTGTTTAATGATTGCAGCTCCATTGTGATGTTGGACTGTTTAATCACTAATAAATCTGCTCCTATACAACTTTTCTGCATAGTATTTGTAGTTTTTTGGGGGGAGTTTTTACTTTTACTTATTTAAAAAAATTATAGAAATATATCTCTGAAAAAAACGTCCCCCCTTTTTTTTAAAGAAATGTGACCCGGCCCGTGCGGCCATGGCAGAAGTCTTATTAACAGGCAGGTACGCGCTCCAGTGTCGCCTCTTTGCCTTGTTTTCCATCTGGGATTCTTCTGTAAACCTTCTGTCCATGCTGTACTAATGTTTGTTCCTCCCTTTTGAGATATTAAATCTGTGTTGACTCTGGAAAGTGCTGGTTTTCACCCACAGGATTTAGAGCACATTGTGTTGAGATGAGATCAACGGGCCGGTTTTAAGGTTAGATCTTATTTTAGCTGAGTAATTGTGTCTTTGGTTGCAGTCGGTTTAGTAGAGGGTAGAAGTGTCTCTTTAAAGCATAGGATGATGAAAAACGTTTGTCATAAATGATCAGTCATGATGTATGTTAAAAAAAGTCAAATTCATTAAGTCTAGAGTATGTGGGGGAAATAAAATGCAGTATATGTAAAAAAAAAAAAAAAGCATACTATGTCAAAATACAAACGAGGCAAACTGATTGTTCTTGAAGCCAAAATAAATCAGCAACCGCTTTGTTGAATTTGACTTTTCCTCAATACTGTACAAAGACGTCATAGTATTTCTTTCCCACAGGTATCAATAATGGATACTTTTGTAGTACTCAAATGTTTAATGAAAAGGTCCACGTTTTCTATTTGGACAAAATCAAATCCCTTTTCCAAATCTTTAGTTTGGCACAAAAAGTGGATCTGTCACAAAGTACTGGTATCATCGTAAGATGGCATCAAAAAGCAGCCGTGAGGATCCAATAGGACATGAAATACGTTGTCAGTTTGCATAATATCTAAAAGGTTTACTTTTAAAAACTCTTGGTGCTTCCTGGTGAGCAGCGCGTGATTTTTCACCAGCATGTGGAATATTGCCCATCTACAGTTTGTGTAAATAAGCTGCTTATGACCAACGGGGCAAACGGCAGCATTTGTTGTTCTTCAGGATTAACGTGTTCATACGTACAGCTGTGGTCCAAAACAGACTTGCGGTAATCACGTCTCATCCTGTGGGGCCTGAGAGGAGGCTGTAAACAGCCATATAGACGCAAACACACCGACTACACCCCCAAAAGGTTCTAGGAAAAAGAAAACGGAGGACACAGCGTGGGCTCTGAGGATGGTTTTTCTCAAATCCATCTTTTCTTTTAAGCGTTCTATTGGCTCAAGTGGTTGTAAGACAACGTCTGGCTCCACCCCTTCTTCACACGAGCAGTAGAACAACTCCTAAAAGGCAGCTTGAGGAGGTGAGGAAAGGAATCAAGGAGGCAGTCATCGGGAGGGAACGGGGGATTATCGCCAACCAGCCAGGAAAAAATAAAACCACCAGAATTCCCATTCCCATGTGATTAATCACCACATTTTATTCGCTTTGCAAGCAGGTCCTAGTATTTCAGTGACAACACTTTTTTTCTCCACAGCACACCATAAACATTGTAGGGTTTCAAAGCGAATGCTTAAGAACTGCAACATAAATTACAAATAATACATATCGACATGCCCAGACATGTAGAAAGGATACAAATGTAAGAACACAACAAAGTAACATTTACAGAGAAAGCTCTGATTTATAAGGTAACTGGATACAAAGTAAGTATTTCATCACTCTTTGGAGACTTAAGAGGGGGGGAGTGCATACTTTGTACAAATGTCCGACGCTATAAAAGGACACATTGATGTGGCCCCGCCCCTCTCCACCTCCGTAATTGGACTAAAGCCTCGTTGCAGACAGACAGTAAACACGGATGACTCATAAGCCCGTAAACACCCCCCGCATGCATAATATGTTGTTCTGAGATCAGTTAAAAAAACAAACAAACGATTAACTGAATGTGGGACACCGTGTGGACATAAGGCCAAAAGGAAGGACGGGACTTACCGGTAACGCCGCCCCGTCGACGGGTAGAAAGACGCCAAGTTACGGTGCGTGGAAGTTAAAGTTAGAATCCTCAATGTTAAAAAGAAAATACTTGTGCAATAATAACGCAATGATGCATAAAATCCAGATGTACGGCATGTTTTTGTGATTTGACATCAGAGAGAAGTTAATGGAAAGCACAGAAAGAACAAATCATGACCCAGATGCCACGTGGAGACGGAACGATTGATGGTCGCAGGAAGCTTCCGTTTCCCTGATTCGACACGAATGCAGGTGGCGCATGGAGGAGAACGGGTGTGCTGGGAACCGCAAGGTTGGTGGTTCAAACCCCATCTGCTCCGTGTCCCTGAGCAAAACCCCTAACCCCTAATTGCTCCCCAGGCTAAAATGTAAAGTCGCTGTGGATTGAAATGATATGTAATGTGTGCCGTTTAAAAACCATGTGAGAAAGACCAAACTGACCAGAGACCAGAAACACCAAACTGTGGCAGGTAAAAGAAGGCTCTTCATTCCTTAAAGTAACAGCATGGTCCATGGTCCACAGCCTGAGATCTCTGCTTCTCCATGACGAAACGCAGGAATAATAAACTGTAATAAACTCCCCAGGGTGCAAGATTGTACGCAATGTTGTACGCAAGGCCTGCGTAGGATGGGGGGGAGGGCGCCGAGACACGTTTGTTCAGAGACAGAACATCTGCAGAATCAAAGCGGTCCTTCCCGATGCTCCTGTTGCTGTTGTTCAACGTCGCTCCCTCCCCCATGTACTGGTTTGCTCCTGGGGACCTTGAGGTGGTCGATCTATTCTAAAATAAGTACTGATGGGGCGAAGTCTTCTCTTGTAAAAAGTGCTTTTTTCTTCCTGCACAGAACAGTCATCATAGTCGGCCTCATACTATACTGTCGTTGGCGGGCTTCTTCATTGGTTTGGCGGAGAGCAATGAATGCTGGGAAGAGTTCAACCCCCTGGCCTCGGGAACGAGCAGACGCACTTTCTGATTCGTTCGTCTCCACTCAGTGTAGAGCTGACAGTGGTAGCGGAAAGACACCTGCACAAACAGAGAGGAAGAGGAAGAGGAGGTCAAGGGAGGAATAACCTTCAGGGGCCCGATGCTTAAGTGGCGTCTAGATTCCCGCCTCACCAGAGTCCACAGGACGTAGATGGTGAAGAGGGCGATGGTGAGGGCTATGAGGCCCACCGCCTGCAGCCAGCTGCCTAGCAGGAGATGGTCCTGGGCGCCGCGCAGGCACAGCCAGCCGGAAATGGCCGCCAGCGGCGTGATGAACAGGAAGCACACCATGTCACAGAACAGCGTCTTCTTCTCGTTACGGGGGCCCGGGTCCTGCAGCCACTGCAGAGCACAGGAGACAATGTTTACACAAGGAAACCGAGGGGTCGGGGAGCCAATCGAGAAAAGCAGCAGCAGCAGCACCCACTCAGAATTAGAGAAAAACATCGAGAGGGAGGGACGCAGACGAGGCAAAGGGCATTGACCTTTGTTACCTCTGTGAGGGGGCGGGGCCGGCGCTCGATGCTGAAGTCCGAGTGGCACAGCTCGCAGTAGCTGGTGTTGGAAGATGAAAGCCACCTCTCCAGGCAGCTCTTGTGCACCGTGCCCAGCGTCCCGGTGCAGCCGCATGGAGACAGGAGGCTCTCGGCGCCGCCTCCCTCGTGGCAAATGCGGCAGATGGGCCCATCGCTGAGGACGAATACGTGATGTTTAAAATGCAGTTAAAGATCCAAAGAGAAACTTAAAAACCCAGTTTTGTAAATGCACGTATAACGTCAGCAAAATGTCACTGTTGCTGTAAACAATCAAGTGAGCGATGGCGTCTCCCTTCCTCACGGCAGCGTTCCCATGACAACAGTCTCACCTTTGCGGGCTGACGGGTTTGAGGACGGAGGAGAGCAGCTGCCCGTCTATGGCGGTGACCTGGGCCACGTAGAGCGCCTGGCACCCGTCGGCGCCCGCCTCCTCCACGCTCTTCCACGCAGCGGGGCCGCTGGCGCAGTCACACAGGGAACCCGGCAGGTGGCAACAGCCCCCCGTCGTCATGGTTACAGCGGCCGAACGCCAGCCGAAGAGGTGACCAAGAGGCCGGAAGGTGAAGACTCCGTGCACAAGCCTGACGCCAGTTTCTACAGGAAGAGAAAGACAGAGGATGAGCTTTAATGGGCCGAGGGCTTTTAGTCCTAAAGGGCCAGCGTGAGGCATTCTGGGGGATCTTTAAGCAAGACATATATCATATCATACTCTAACTATATTTTCATTGAAGATGATTGGCCGATGATTTCCCTCAGTTGCATCCAAACGTAACAATACCCAGTTGAGCTGTTAAATATAGTTTGAAAGCAGTAATATTATCAAACAGTATTACAGTCTTCCCCTGGGGAAACAGAGCTCATCAGAGGGCTTCCTGGACAAATTACTTCATTTCCTGACATGTGATGGTAACTAAAGGTTATTAACAACGACACACTCCGTTACGAGGAGGGACAATTTGCACACAGCATCTGCTAATCCATTAGAAAAGCAAGTGTGTTCGTCGGAAGCAGCGAGTGTGATGTGCAGCAGACCGATAAACAGCTGCCTTCCCTCCGATAACTCCCCACTGAAGATAACCGGCTGAGCTCGCCGCAGTCGTTCCACTCACACAGTTAGAAGTTTTTTTTAAAACGACCCCAGCCGGAAAACCCAAAAACCTTCATACCAGACTAGAAGAATTGTTCCTTTTTACACCTCACTATTCAACTACAATATTACACTCAAACTAACGTAATAAACATGTAGCGCTATTTACTGCGCACTGCTGCCGTCGGGTTGTTTAACAGCGCAGAAATTGTTGTTTTATTTGAAAGTATTTTGTTTCTTTATTTCATCTTCTTCTGAATGGTGAACACATGAACGCTATTTAAAATAATTTTAATGGAACAACATCTGATCTAATTAGATCCACAGAGAAAGTTCAATGATCACTATGCTTGTGAAGGAAATAATGTCTTGACAAGTGCCGTTTTATGCCGATTGATTACTGTGACATTTCTGATTTTTATTACACTATTGTCATATTTTACAGATGACGCAATAAGCCAATCCAACCATAATGGAGATGTAGTAGTGTCATCGTTAGTATGGATCATTGGCCTTGGTGGGTAACAAATATAATTGTGATCTTGCTCACACTTGTATTGTTAAAAGCAGAAAGAAAGATGCAACTGAAACTGAACTCAACATCACAAATCTCTGGTTAGGTGATCGGATCTATTGACACATTCAAAACAACGGCAAAGGGGGGGAGGGCACGATTAAGGGGCACAATCCCTGACCCAGATAAACAACAGGGAAGCCCCAAAAATAAAACAACACGTATTTTCAACTCTGATCGGTCCGATTTAAGCCTAGCGCCTCAATTTTGTAAATGTGACAGAAACATCAACTGATACTTGCAGTAAACTAAAATAGGTGCTGTGATGTATTTATAACTGATTAATGTAAAACACACAAAAAAAAGAGAATCTACACATATATACTATACGTTCAACGCAACCCAAAGTCATATAAATTAGTAAATAAAGAGTAAACAGGAATGTAGTACAACCACTGGTAGAAGAAGTTCATAGATCTTTGTCTTAAGTAAAAGTAGTCATACAACAGTGTAGAAATATGCTGTAAAAGGACAACATTAGTAACAGGAGTAACATTAAATTAACTTAAAGCTTAAAGGTGGTTCTGATCATGCAAAATGGCTTATTTAAATATACGCTATATCATAGGAATATAATACTGTAATGTTGTTGCTGGTTAACACGTGTGCCGATAGTGCAAGTTGATTATGTAAGTTCAGAGAAATGGACGTTAAGTTCACTATTTCCTTAAATACTACAATACTTCCCCCTAACATGTAGTAACGTTTAAAGTATACAACCTAGTAGAAAAACAAGGAGCCCATGTACACATAGTTAAGTACATAAGCATACGTAAAAAAACAAGGATGTATAAACGGTACAAAACAGTAATAAAAGTACCAAAGAAAATGCCAAATCAGTAATATATTGACGTGGCGGAATAAACGATCTCTGTGTAGCTACGTTGACTAACGTTATAAGTTAGAAGGACATATTTACGACATTAGCAGCAATTATACAAGTTCTGTGTTGTTAGCTTCCAGCTGTGTTGTTTGCTAGCTGCCAGCTGTGTCATTTGTTAGCATCCAGCTGTGTTGTTTGTTAGCTTCCACCTGTCAGAAGCTAGCTGCAAACCGTCAGACAAAAAAACAACAAAAAAGGGTTTCAAATGTTTACTCACCCGCCTTGTTCTTCGTAAATGTATTTAAGCACTACCAGCACGATATCCCCCGCGTTCAGCTATGGTTCCATTTTTAAAAAAATGTTTCGCTGTGACGTTATATGTGAACAGCGCCGCTGAGTGAAGCTAGCTAACGATATGCTAACTTAGCGCTGTGCTAACGCAGCTAGCAGCCCGATAGCACAAAGCAGGCCCAGCTTCCGCTTTCACGGAGCTTTATAAATAAACCCCGCAGGCGGAACGTCAGCTGTCTGCCTGCCGTTAAACACACAACCGGGCGCGATAGTGCGGTTCAGCGTGTATATCACAGCAGTCTGTTGCGGAAGGGAAGGAGGCAAGGAAGCAGGGAAGGAGGGAGGGGCCCACCATGAAAAAAGAGAGAAAAACACCTCACGCAGGGAAACAAACAGACCTGAACAAAGAAAACAGGATTTCTTTATTTAAAGCCGTTTTTATTATTATTTTCTTCTTCACAGCAGCCGTTTTGGTGGCACGTCATGTTTATACGCCATTACTTTGAGTTAACAGGTGTATTTTTATTATTTTTTCTAATAGATAACCTAAAAAGTAAAGTATTTTTTGCTAAGGATGATTGTCTTTAATATGATTTCTCTGCAACAACGGGCAGGTTATCTTCACCAGCGTGACATTCATGGTTCCTCTTTTTTTATGTAAAGCACTGCATGTTTTGTAATGGAAGATAACGGTTATTATTTAAAGGAAAAATAAACCCATTTGGTTTTAAAAAAAAGTTTCTTTTGAAAAAAGGAAACCACTGACTCACGCAGTATGCATTTAATCTTTCCTACTTTACTGGAATAAAAGAACAATCCAAGACTGATGGGACGGCGACATCGATGACTAACAAAGTAATACTAGTCGTGTAGCCGATAAGGTCCTGCTGCCAAAAATGAAATCCCTAACATAATATATAAAAAGATGGAACTGGATCATAGAGCACTAAAAAATATCAGCTAAGCAAAAGTGTAGAATAAGGACACATTTGATAAAGACTTCTGTATGCATTTAAATTATTCTTTTCTTCACTAAAGTTTTGTTTGTTAGACGCTTCTTGGATGCTCCTTCAAAGTACACAGATTCCTCTCATAGTTTGTTCAAATCCACGTCATCCGGTACCCGAGTAAGCCAGCGAAGCTTCCAGGGCGGCCGCCTGTCGGATGCTCTGCACAAACATTTCCTCCGACAGGACGGCCGCCCTTCAGTTGACACCCAAAAAACATGTCTCTCCTACTGAATTCGGTCTCGTGAACCAGATTTATTTAAGCTTCAGTTTTTTTTCTGTGTAAAGCAAAATTGACAAAATCAAGTTTGCTGCCATTACATTTTGAAGAACAAAAAAAGTGAAATATCATGAGACAGAATACATCAAATCTTCCATGTGAGTGAAGAGACATTTCAGCCATGCACACAGACAATTTGCATTTCAGATACAGTTCCACTTTCGCTGTAAGGTGGAGTTAAAGTGTTACGTGGAGTGTTTTATTCAACATTTAAATGCTCTCCAATTACACACTTCCCTTTAAGAAATTAAACCAAAAAGGGTGATCGAGTACATGTGAGGAAAGTGCTGTTTAAGACAAAGAACATTGTACAGTGCTTTCTGTCTTCTCATCCAACAACTTTACAGACAAAAAAGGGAAATGAGGTTCGAAAAACCCACAGTGATTTGTTCCACTGAAATGATTGGACATAAGTGCAAAAGAGATTTATTTTCCAGAAAGCTTGTTAAAAGAAAAATGTTGAGCTCAGCCAAATGATCCAGGCTGTAAATATTAACCACAAAAACAAATATCACACACACACACACACGATTCATCTCGCTATTTAGCATTAAAGATCCTAAGCATATAGCGTAGATTGGTTCGCCCGATACAGCAAATGAAATTTGCAACTTTAGCCACCTTTAACACGCTTAAATCAGATAACCCCAAACAGATAAGATTGCATCCTTCTACTTTGGTTTCTCTGTTCACCAAGATTAAACACACACACACACATAAAATCACTTCATTTCCGTCCTACTTGCCCGAAACAAGTCAGACATTCACAGCCAGTCTGGTCCCTGGCTCATGCTAATTTCCTGCCACAGCGGGCTCAGGGCTCGAAGAGGAAAATTAAAATCAAAGAGGCGAATCGAAAATCCAGACGGAGCAGAGGACACATCAATACTCCAGCGGTACCTCCCTCTCGCCCCCTCGACGCGTGACAGGCAGAATCGGGTCAACCAGACATGAAATTGGGATTCCAGAGTCATTGCAAGCTGAGGAAAAGGGAAACAACCTCTCGAAGCGCTGACGCACAAGTCTACTGATCCCTCACCGCTCCTTCAACGGGAGCAGCTCAATGAGACCACGGAGGGCTAGTTAACGGATTGAGGGTGGACTTCACAAAGAGCTTAATACCCCGTCCCTCTGAAGACCATCGCAGGTCGTAAATTCTTGTGGACAGGTTCTTCTGAGAATGGAGAATTAGAGGAAATCAAACAAGTAAACAGCTAGGAGGGGGGATCAGAGGGGGGGTGTGAGGGGAATGTACGGTACAACAGTCTTGGTGTTGCAGACTTTTGAACCTGAGCGGGCGTCATTCGGACAGCAGCATGACAACTGAAGGAAACCAGAGGTGAAGAGATGAAAAGAACAACAGAAAGTCAAACAGGGAGAGGAAGGACGGCAGCGTCACAGGCTCTGGCAGCACGGGAGCTTGTTGCCCCTCTGGCCGTCCGTGGTCGGGGGGAGACTTATGTCCACTACGTTGTTGCCTGGAGACTCGTCGTGTGCAGATCTGTCCGATATTTGCTTCTGAGAGACAATGCGGTAGATTTCTGAGATAAAACAGTAAAAAATAAAAAAAAAATAAAAAGTGTTGTTTGCAATGTCTCACACACATACAAGATAACGTTGAGTGAGCGATACTTGAACACATTTTAAAACAATAGTCGACTGCATGTTACATTTAACGGTTTTCCTACCTGTGAGAATGTTCTTAAAGGCTTCCTCTACATTAGTGGAGTCCAAAGCGGAGGTTTCAATAAATGAAATAGCGTTTTTTTCTGAGCAGAAAAATGGAGAAAAAGGCATGTTTTGCACATTAGAAAATTGATTAAAATGTGAACAACGGGTGGTCTTCCCTCAAGACTTCGAGTGAGAAATCGCCACTCTACAGTTTCAGTCCTTTCTAAAAAAGGTTTTACAGGAGGGTTTGATTCATAAAAATAACTCTTTGCAATGTTCCCATTTCAAATTAAAACAAATGAAAAAAGGGTTAAACATAAAAGCAAGTAAAATCAGCTGGATAAGTTTCATTATGATATTTATTAATACATTGTTTCACCATTCCTTTGTAGGGTCCCCTTAGATTTAGCTATTTAAAAAAAAGTTACCTGACTACATGACCAATTTGAATTACCTGCAAAGGCTCGAGCCTCGTCGGTGGGCACGGCCCTGAGGTGGCGCAGGTCGCTTTTGTTTCCAACTTGCATGATGACGATGTTGTTATCGGCGTGGTCCCTCAGCTCCTTCAGCCAGCGCTCGATATTCTCGTATGTCAGGTGCTTGGCGATGTCGTACACCAGGAGAGCTCCGACCGCACCCCGGTAATACCTGGTGACAGCAGAGCAGAGCAGGGAAACGGTACGAGTAAAGAATGAACACAATGGGTAAATTCAACATCTTAATGGGGTACAACCAGCCTTCACACTAATATTTTTAAGAATAGGAACTGACGCTGAGGTGATCGCTCTGTAGCGTTCCTGCCCAGCCGTGTCCCAGATCTGCGCCTTTATCGTCTTGCCGTCCACCTGGATGCTTCGGGTGGCAAACTCCACCCCGATGGTGCTCTTGCTCTCCAGGTTGAACTCATTTCTTGTGAAACGGGACAGCAGGTTACTCTTCCCCACTCCAGAGTCTCCGATTAGAACGACTGCAACCAAAAAAGCACGAAAGACATTTTTTGAGGGTGATGTTAAATAGCAGTAAAAACTACTACTACATTAGTAGTTTACCAGCTGTGGAGGGAATAAATATAGTAAAAGTGTAAGCATCACTGCAATTTCTGAGTATTTTTGTTGACTTTTGCATTTCTCTAAATATGTGGCTATATATTGTTGCCATACAGGTTTTCTCTTCATCTTTAAAGTACTAACTGTGGAGATAACGTTGCACCTCTGGCCTGTTCAGGAAACACTGAACAGCGAATAATGTGATAAAGAGCAGCAATGAGAAAAATGTCAAGCAGCAGTTCTGCTCGTCGTTTGACGGTGTCAGCAAGTTAGCTTACGAAGTAGTTAGTGTTAGCTTAAACGTTGGATGACCGTTTTAAAAGGGAAGCAATGGTAAAATCATACTTCCGTATTGGACAACAGAAGGCCGCCGTAAAACAGCTGGTTGATTTGATTAAATCTGCCACGAGCGTTTCTTCACAAAACCCCGCCTGGGTGATTGGTTCCAGCTAGGCCGGGTAGCTACAATGTTAGCATGCTAGCTTACTTATTTAGCCACTCATTTGCCTAAACATTAGCCCGCTACCTCGCTAGCGTCACCTGCCATCCCGGGACTCGCGTATAGGTTCGTGAGTTGAACGTCTACAATTGTTAAATAAGTGTTACGACCAACGTGTTTCAGTATTATACACTGATGCATGGTGTTACAATACTTATTACAGGGTTTGCTCATATCACCAATTGACACTTAGCTACTAGCGGAGCTAACTTTAGCATTTTACGCTGGCTTAGGTTACTTCCTCGGTTCCTGTCATCGAACTTCCACAAAGAGGACTATCAGTTAGACGCTGTCGTTCATCCATCATCTAGAGAAGAAATTACCTTTGAACAAATAGTCGTATTCGTCATCTCGGGTTCCCATTTTAAGAGAGTAGTTTTTGTACTTTTGAAGTACTTTTCCCACAAACAACAACAATCCAGCCTACCGGCAGCTAGTAGGTAGGCACCGCCCTCAGTGAACAGGCCGAGCACGTGAGTCTGGTAACGTCCCTGTCGACCAATTGGACCTGTTATCACGTTGAGTGACACATGAATTAACCAATTGGCTGATTTAATGGACATCGCTACCAAGTCATTATGCAGAGCCGTTTAAAGAGAGAGTCGCGTCAACGGAAGTTCAACTACAAAATGGTCCCTTTGATGAATTATTTGGTTTACATTTTTTAACTAATATGTATTTACCTTTTCTTCCACGACAGTTTTCATACCTAACAGATTAACTTTTTTCTATGACATATTTTAACCAAACATATTTGGGCTGTCTCAACCAAATATGTTTTGAAATCTTTTTATCTACATGTTCAACCTGTGCCAAATGTGCCCAAGAAAGTTAAAACAACAGGGAACAGTGACCATGTGAAAAAACAAGTGTTAAACAATGTATATTTTTGTCATTGTTGAGCTAGTATTATCTATTATTGAACTGTTATTTCACACATGAATTCAGCTATGTCAATGGGAAACTTGAAGGTTGTAATTTCATGCTACTTGATCCCTCAAACAGTAAATCCAAGGTGATTTCAACAAGGACTGATAGAACATTGTCTCCATGAACAACAATTCATAGAACTGTTTTATTTTGTATTCATTCTGATTGGGTCCAAACACACACACACACACACACAGTCATCTATTTTCCTCACGTATAAATAGATGAATATACACAGATATACATAAATACAGATTTCTGGTATGCATATTCATTTTTGAAATCATGCTAAGTCTCTGTAAAGGACTCTCCTTATTGTATGAGCGCATACAGCGATTTGAAAACACGGACACAACATACCTGGAAGAAACGTTATTGATTTTCATGTACAGTAAAACCCACAAATCGTTCAATGCTGGATATTTTACTAAGAAACAGCTGTGCTTTATCGACCATAAATATACAGCAGCTGCATCTCAATACGCACACTGAAGAATATGGTACAGTAAGTCATGGCGATCGCAGTCATTTCTTCACCAGCAGCAAAAATAAAACCAAATAAAAATAATATTCTCCGATTCAAATGGAAAATATATTTGTATATCTTTTATATATGTATTTATACTTTTATGTACACATTCTCAGGAGCACAACTATGAGAAAGAGAAATATAGGCTACAACGACGAGTGAAAAAAATAGTAAATATTATATATATGACTACAGGTAAAATGTCAATAAGGCAATACAAATTAACATGAAAGCTAGACTGTACAAAATATTGCTGCTATGGTCCCCATGTGATGAACAACAGCAAACTGATTACAAACTGGCCACTGCACGTCATGGGAACAATCTTCTTTTTTTGTTTATGTTTTATACCTTACGCACGAAGCACACACGGAATGAAACACTTTCTAAAGTTTAATTGACAACTTGAACTTTAACTCGAGAGTCCTCAGGATGTTCTGCCACGGAGAGACGACGGTAAACACGGAGCCTTCAATGACTGTGATCGACTGCACCAACACACACACACACACGATAAACCTAAAAAAAAAAGGAAAATCAATGGCTAAGCGTGTGAGGAGAGACGAACACCACCTCGACGCGCGTCGCTTCGGCCTCCGTCACTACAGATCCCCATGAGTGCAGACGACATTGACACCCCGGTTCACAAACTGCTGCGTTGCCGCGGCGACGCACCGGGGGACCATTCAATGATATAGAGTAGCAGGTACGACGTCGCCTGGGAATACCACGACGGGATGCTCTAACATCTACAAACGTTTTTAATGTCCAGTCGACGGATGCGTTACCGGCTGATACGCTGAAAATAACGATAATAATTCTGTCGTTACAAATGATTTGTCTGCTTCTGTCCGAGTGGAATTTGCAACTCCGGAAGACCTACGCAATGATGTGAAGGTCACGATGTCAAGACGGATCCCTTCTTGTCGTGAAGGTCAGAGCCGTTTCCACGACGACAGTAACACTGGCTTCATGCGAGAAGGTACAAAAAAAAAACTACTGGGATTGACTCATGGAAGAAAAAGGAGAAAAAAAGAGAGTTCTTTGGAGGCAAATAGAAAAAAAATAAGAAACATTCAAGCATTTCAGAGTGAAAAAGAAAACAAAGATTTTAATAAAATACAAACAGACAAATGAATAAAATGCTCGCAAAAGTAAAAGAAGAAAAAGCTCATAAATAAAAAAAACATGTTGCAAAACAAATTGATATAAATAAATGCTAACGCTAACTGTATATATTCACTTTTTACTCATCCTTTCTAACTCTCTCCTCTAAGAACTAAACCGTATGTATTCACACGTCCTGTTCTGATTGGCCGGACGACGGTTATTATTGTAACTCCGGTTCTAATAGCACGAGCAGAGCCCTCCGACTCCCCCGGCACACTGAAATCTACACGCCGACGCTCTCAGGGGCCATATTTGGAATATTGACCTAACGAAGCTGGTCGAGTAAATAACCTTTTATCTGGATATCTTGCTGTAGTTTGCTTGAGCTCGTTTTTTGAATTGCTGCCTGCTGTGTATTTATGTTCCACCGGCACCTTACTGGTCCGAACGACAAACTGAACTACCAAGAAGTTTGATCCCTTTACACGTTTCAGTGTGGGGGGAAACAATGAATCAAAAAGGACGATTTAACGGGACTCTTTTCACGGGCCTGTGGAGTGTAAACGGTCAAACACATAAGAGCACAGGCGAACACGCGCCACCGCGCGTCACACACACACACATACACAGAAACACGCCATTGTTACACGGATATAATTTTCATCTTCTCAGGGGTGAAAGGAAGGGATGGTCGGAAACAAGTGACGCTCATCACTGTGACGTATTTTTTTCTTCTTCTTCTTCTTCCTCTGCTCTCTGGTAACGCTAGGCCCCCCCCTCCCCCCCCCCCCCCTCCACACTCTCCCCCCCACGCCCTCCCCAGTGTTCAGTTTCTGTGTGTTTAAAGTCCCGCTCCAGACGGAGGTCCTGCCGCTAGGCGCTGAGGTCCGGGGGTCCGGTCCTCTCCACTGAGACGTTGGCTCCTCTCGGGCCGGTGCTGGTCGGGCTTTACTGATGGAGACAGACAGAGGCGGTGCCGTTAGGTAGAGAGCACGCAGCACGCCTCCTCACACCCCCTCATGCATCCTCTCTCACGCGCTACCTGCTCATGAAACACGAGCCACAGAAAACCAGGAACGGCGCAGATGTTCACACATCAAACCGCACCTCTGACACCTTCAGTAGAACATCTTGGATCTCGGACATTCCGTTTATCGTGAACCACAGAGGAGATCTTCCCTGTTTAAACCACCCTACTTCCACCCCATCCATTGGTGAGGAATGAATGTAGTAATGCATGGGGGAGGTCGGGGGGGGGGGGGGGGGAGTTGGGGGGAACTGCAAACTCACACTCTCTTCTGTGTATGTTTTCTGGGCCCTGAGAATTACCCCCCCCCCCCATCCTCCTCCCCCACTTCTCCTGCGGCAGCTTCTCAGGCAGGTCGAGTGACAGCTGATCCGTCCTTCAGAAGGTCGACCAGCAGGGATTCTTAATTTTTCTCCCCCCTGTACTTTCCACTTTGGTCCGAAGCTTCTCACTTACTGTCTCTCTCTCCCAATCCCCGTCTGGCGGGGCCTTAGACTCTGAGCCATAGTGCAGCGGAGAGTACACCCAGGTGCTGTCGTCTTGGGGCTGTTTTTACACACCCACCACAGCAGAGGGGGCCAGAGGGACAGAGGACCGGCCAGAGGGACAGAGACAAGCAGCAGGGGCAGGCAGGAGACAGACAGAGGGGGAGGGGGGAGAAAAAGACAAGACAGGAAATGAAAATTAGGGATGCATATAAGAGGAAATGTTGCTGAGAGACATAGGAAAGTGTAAAAATGTTAAAGACAGTGTAAAAGGATGCATTTAATCCTATTGGGCGGCTAGCAGAGTCGGAACACAGAGATGAAAAATTTAGGAAAATAACAGGTTGTAGCGGTACAGAAAGTGCTGTTGAAAGCCCCCCCCCCCCCCCCTCCCTCCACCCATCCCCCCACACACACACATTTTGGACTGGTTCCTGGGAAGCAGAGCAAAGGTGTGCAGAGCGAGGGATGAGTTGATGCATCGGCATAACGGGAGAGGATTAGGGGGGTGAGAGGGAGGGAGGAAGGGGGGTGGGAGGGGGGAGGCCAGGATGCCGGGACAGACACGGAGAGCATCCTCAGAGACGAGAGTGGAGAAGCTTCCCTTAGGTTCCTTCCTCGCTCCGTACTGAGTGTGTATCGTCCCTTTAAGAGAGTGGGAGCAGCTGCAGCGAGGTGTGTTGGCGAGGCTTGATGTCACACACACACACACACTCAGGGCGTAGCGCATTGAAGCTAACACGCTATCCATAGAGGTGCATTGGGGGGATGAGGGGGGCTGTCAGTTAGCGATGAAAACAATAACAACACGGTCCAATAAGATGCTTTTGATGACCCGCCTCCCATGTGGAGAGCAGATATTGTTGTTTTTTATGGCTGTTGTAGGTTTAATGAAGCACAAACGTGTTTCATCAAACCCGAGGCGTTGTACTCGGGGACTATTCTAGTCCTAGGAGACCTGCACCATGGAGCTCACTTACTGGCCGGCCTTTCCTCCTCAGTCGCAAAGGAGAGACCACCCAGGTCCTCCCATCAGGAAACTTGACGACAACGGCATGAGGGGGGTGAAAGGGGGGCGGGGCGTAACAGGGAAGAAACAAGAAAAGTAATGTGGAGAGTGAAAAGGTGTGAAAAACAAAACAAATGCCCGCTGAGGTGAAAATAGAAAAGACGGCTGTGTGCGCAGAACCTGGCGGAGACACAGGTGACGGATTCAGGGAGAAATCGCTGGTGTCTCACTGATTTCATCACGACTCACCGGAACAATCGCAGACCCGAGACAACAACAACAACAACAAAGCAGAGAAAGAGCGAGGTGGGGAAGAACGACTTGAGGAGTGTGGATGGAGCCGTGGGAGGGTGACATGATTTAAGAGGTGGGGGTGAAGATGAGTAGAGAGAAAACTGAGGCGAAGGAGAGCAGGAATGTGACTGATGATGGGGGATGAATAACTTAGTCACGATGCGTGACAACACTAACACACAACCACACACACACACACACACACACCGGTGTCCCTCTGTGTCTGCAGCAATCACTACAATCCCACATCTCGGTGACCTTTGACCAGAGTTACATGATCACACACGCTGCCTCTCACACATTCTCTGATCGTTCCTTTCACACAGTGTGTTTGTGCGATGCTTTCACATTAAATGGATGGTTCTGCTGTCCGTCTGTAAACGTCCTGCGGGAAACGATGCTTCATTTATGTATTTAAAGAATTATTGGACGACACAAGAAGCCCACGTGTGCTTGTAATAGTCCTTTAGAGACATCAAATGTACCGAGTCTGTATTTGTTTGCATGTCTTTTTTTAGTTAACATATTGACCTCCGGCGTGATTAAAGGGTTCTTTGCCACTGCAGCAGAGAGGCGTCGCTGGCCATCCTCCACCTGACACTCATGCATTCATTCGTAGCCAGAACAACGGCATGCGTGCTTAGCGCGCTTGCGGTGACATTGGTGACACACGTAGAGTTGAGCGAGATGGTCTTCGCAAAGTGAATGCAAAGTAAAAAGCTACCATCGACACATCGACTCATTTCCGGGTTTTGGGACTCATTCCTGCACCGCTGTGCTGGACAGGAAGTCCAGAGAGACGAGAACATGCGTAAACACTCGCACACTTCAACAAACCGCAACACACCAACAAGGTAGTTACACATTTGGGGAAATACGCTTATTCGTGGGTTGGATCGCTGGATATGTAGCTAGAGCCAACGGGGCGGTTAGCTTAGCTTAGCTTAGCGTAACGACTGGAAACAGGGGGAACTTGCTAGCCTGGGTCCCGGCCCCTCGAGCACGTTTTCATTTGTTTTGGGGTTCACTCCTCCCCTCAATGCGCCTTACTCCCCAAAATGTTGAACTATTCCTTTAAGTGAACGTGCCACCCTGCAAGCGGTACTCGCACACGCTCTCCATCCCGTACCAGCCAGAGCCGTCCCTCCCGCTGTGCGGTCCCGCTGTCAGCGGCTCTGCGGAAGATCAAACAGCTCGTCTCTGCACTTCACCATCATGACGGCTTTGTTCACCGCGTGTGCAGCGCGGCGGGTTTTTAACTCACAAAGTAGATGTCTGTGATTGGCACGTCGTCCTCGTCGTCCACCGAAGCCTGGCTGGTGCAGCCCGAGCCGGACACCTGGCTGGCCCTGTCCGCCTCCGCCGCGGCCCCCACCTTGGGACTGCACGGGGCTTCGGAGGAGGAGGGGGGGGCTGCTGCTTCGGGCGCAGACGGAGAGCCCGAGGGTGCTGCTGCTGCTGCTGCTGCTGTGGGGGCAGCGGCGGCCTCCTCCGCTCCGGCTCCTCCCTGAACTTCACTGGGGAGCCGAAATGAGATCGTCACCGACATGAATGTGGAAAACGCTGCTAGCAACATGTTACCATGATGACCTCTGTCACTCTGGAACCAGAGTATTGGAGTATTTCACTCCACATCGGAGAGAAGCTCCACAGAGCGAGTGTTACATTCAGCAGCTTAGGCTCAAAGACGCTACGATCCTTTGTTGTTCGGCGGATCATCGACCATTAGGAGGGATTTAGGCGCCTCCACACCGCTTCCTCGGCTCCTGTGTTCGAGCCAAGCTCCGCCAGAGGAGAAGCCCAGCAGTTGACCGAGGATGCCAATAGAAGCATTATGCTGTGTGTGTGTGTGTGGTATTTATTCTGTTAGCCTTCCTGTCTCTCTCCTCGCATCAATCCAACCGGTTCTGGTTTGACGCATCTCCGGAGGGTCAGATAGTTAATCCCTCCCCCCCCTTCTGGCTACTTCAAGACCCCCCCTGGGCCATCTGTCTCGCCACTGCCTTCTCAGCATCACACCCAATTATTCACCCCTCACTGACCTCATCCCGGAAATATATATATATATATATATATATATATATATATATATATATATATATAGATAACCTGTCATATCCATGATGGAGATAATGGCATCCCATGATTCCTTCCCCACCACCTTGGTTATTTAATAATATTCATCACGTCGCCTCACGACTTCCTGCCCCACTGCCCTACTTCCACTGGTCCCCCCGTGTGTCCCCATAAAAGAAGACGCACTGCTCATACACACACACACACACACACACACACGATGCAGACGCATGTGTGCACTTTCTCACAGCCGCACAGAGCAGAAGCCTGCAGCATTTATATCACCAAACCAAGAGACCCCAGAGTCTAATAAACAAATAGCTGCTTTCAGTGTTGATCTGCAGCATGCTAAGAACGTGTGTGTGTGTGTGTGTGTGTGTGTGTGACGGGCTGTGAAAGCACCCGTTTTGCCTGCTGTCGTTGGCCCACCTGGTTTCGGGTGGAGGCTGTGGAACGGAGAAGGTGGGCTCGCTGTCGTGTCTCTTCATCTCCACCTCCACCCGGATGGTCTGCTGGTCCTCCTCACGGACACGCAGCTCCTCCTGGGTCCTGCTCACAGACAAACGGGCAGAAGTAATGTAATGTAGCCACTTAAAAAGACATAAATATCAGTTTGTGGGCCTTATGGGCCCTTTCTAATGGAACAGATTACGTTACAGCCGTCCACCCTGTCTTTCTGTATCTTTGCTGAAAACTAACAAGTAAGTTTCTCAAAGTGCTAAACGAAAGAAAACACAAATAAACACAATGTGACCATGCGATGGCTAATTATCTACAACCCTTTAAAACACCATAAAGTCACAGAATAACCCAAGTTAATAAACCGAACAAGGCACGGGTGGACCAGCCACACGGGTGTTTTTAAGGTGAATACATTAAATTAAAGTAAAAGGGAGTTAAGCTGAGAGCTGGAAAGTTCTGCCTGATGCTTTCGTGCTGTCCGTTGCCCCCCACTTCCTCCCGTCATCAACAACTTCCCCTCAGCTGGCTTTAGGTGTCTCTCCCTTCCGGAGACCGAGGTGGAGTCCAAACAAACCAAAGCATAACAGCCACACAGGAAACGACACACCCGTGAAAAAGCAAACAGGGCCTCGTCCGAGCGACCAGAAGGACGGGGCCTTCTCACACACACGGCACGACGACAAGCCGAGCTCACGCTGCGCACTCACCTCCCGTCGTGGGTGAGGGACTGGGTGTGTCTCCTGGGGACAGAGGACGCACGTGTCACAGTGGCCGACATGCAGCGGGATGCTAAAACTCTCTCAGTGAGCGAGGGGCGGCTTGTAAATGAAGATTAGTCGGATTGATTCCACAAAAGTACGATCCGCCAGCGTGGAAGCGAGACACGTTGACACAAAGAGGAAGTAAAATGTTTATATTCCAGCCCGATTAGTCAAGACTTTGTAAATACGCTGATCCCACTGATGAAGCATACGTGTGTGTGTGTGTGTGTGTGAGCACCTGTAGCGGGGGTGCTCGGCGGTGTCGGAGGGGGATCTCTCGGGGATGGAGAGGGAGGTGGTGGAGGAGAGGGTGGTGGCAATCGACGCCGTGGTGGCCTCTTCGAACGACGGAGGGGTGCACGGAAGAAGATCCGGTCGGCCTGCAGGAGAGAGAGCGCACAAACACAGACACACACTTTTATTATTATTATTGCTCTATTATCCGTTTTTCTCCCGCTAACTGGGGGGTGTGTGTGTGTGTGTGTGTCTCCCACCGTCGTCCTCCAGCGTGGGGAAGCTGCGCGCCCCCCGCAGGTCGTAGATGTTCTCGTCTCTCTCGGAGGGCAGCTGGCTGGCGGACCAGGCCGCACCGGGCCCGGCGCACTTGGGCACCGACAACGACACGCGGCCCTTCTTGGACGGAGACGACTTCAGAGCTGAAGAACGAAGCGCCTTTATTTTAACTGCTTCTCCGGCCGATGTCTCCTAAATCTCAGCTTGGTTTCTTTTTTCCTTTGTCTCTATTCTATTTATTTTGATATTCATGTCAAACAGGCCTGCAGTGTAGCAACGACTCCTGACTGAGTGGGAGACACGCTCCGGAACATTCCCAGATTGGCTTTGCCGCAGTGTAATTAGACCATTTAAATGGTGACAGATCTGCATTCATTCCCCGTTACAAAGAATTCTCTCTTCATCTGTGAAAAGGTGAAAAGTGCAGTGAGGTTTCTTTCCAGCTCACGTGATGCGGAGCAGCGCCTAATAAGGGCGGTTTGTTCCTGTAACTGACTTTCCTGTCAAAGCTCGGCCCGGCGTCTGACTATCTAAGGAAAGGTTGAACTCACAGGAGCTCTTCTTGAACACCACGCTGCTCATGAACTTGAAGAACCTGTCGGCGTAGAAGCCCGGCCGGTGGACCGACACCGTGTCCTGAGGGAGAGAGACGGGGAGACCAGCGACATCAGAGCGCGAATGAAATGACGGAAGCGCTCAACACGCGGCGCAAAGGGAAGAAAAAGGACAAATGACGGACAGAAACACAACAGGACATGGGGACAGAAACACAACAGGACATGGGGACAGACATTATTCATGCTGCAGCGGACTGACAGGTGACACTGGGCGTTCAGTTCGGACCGAGAGGAGGACGGAGGGAGGAGGAGGAGGAGGAGGAGGTTGGTACAGGCTCACTGGAGCGCTGCCGGTCCTCAAAATCAGACAACAGTGGCAGGTGTTGAGTAATAATCCACATCTCAGTAACCCAGAGCTCTGCCTGTGGCTCAACATGTAATAAGCTTTATTACACAAACATCCAGCTTCTAGTTCAGGTCGCACCGAAGGGAGTGAAGAGCACCGACGGAGGAGGAGGCGAGCAGACTGGAAATAGACCCGGAAACCCCTCAGAGGCTCGTCAGAGTAAACAAACCAGACGGGACGGAAGCGATGTGAATTGAACAGTCAGTTGTGCGCTGAGCGTGAGCTCGTCACACGGCCGCCTGTACGCGAGGAGCTATTAAAAACTCACCCCATCGTGAACCAAGGCTTTCCACGTGTGCTCCAGTTTCTTGATGAGCCTGAGAAACGAAGAAGAAGAAGAATCACAGTTCAACACGCCGATGTCAAACGGCATCTTTTCGACGGAAAACCTGAAAAGGGGCCGTTAACTCCCGTGTCACAGATGCGTAGTGTTCCTCTCACGCGTGGTGTGGTGTATCCATCGGTCTTATTTTGGGAAATACCTTCTCTGCAGCATAATGTAATTTATGGAGTATTTTTGTGTAGCGACTGCTTTCTCTCCTCTGAACTACACCAGCCGAAGGCAGAGGGCGTCTAATGGCGTCCTCCTCGGCCTCGCTAGCGCCCTGGTGCTACATGAGCTAGCAGCACCGAGTGTGGGTGAAGAAACACTGTGTGTGCACCTGCATCTGGTTGTTTGACTTAAAACCTCCAGGACCTGATCCCTCGCGATCACATGACCGGAGCGACGCTCACCTGTAGGATTGCAGGATGTCGATGAGTCCGATGTAGAGAAGAAGCCGCTCCCCTTTCCCGTTAACAGCCGGGATGCCGCCCATCCTGACACGAGAGAGCAGAGTGCGTCACGGCGTCTGTTTATTAGGATGCTGCTCGTTTAATGGACACAGTTCCATTATTTATTACGAGCTGAGCACCATTTAACCAACTACAAATCTAAATATTTCGGTATACGGTTACAGAGAAGGTTGAACTACAGTCAGCGTTTCCTTTTGTGACCTACGGCCAAATGTCCACAAGCCTTTATTTACCCGCCGAGGTTCTGGATGTAGAAACGATCCAAAACCAAAGTTACTTTTGATTTGTCACTTGTGAGAGTTGAACAGGAAAGACAGAACATTGGTTTTAACTTAAATATAAAGAGAACCCAGGTGTTTTTATTTGCAGCCATTCATTGTAAATTGTTGTTTGGTCATACTGAGACTAAAATATTTCTGAAATGCTGTTGTCATTTTATAGTCGGACAGTTTTAATAATTGTTTAATAGACCTTCAGCAGCCCTTTTGACTTTTAAAATTGGAGCAACCTGCTTCAGCGTCAACTTTTTACATTTCCTGGAAAAACCCTTTCCCACTTGCAAATGCTAAAAGGTCAAAAACAAGAATAAAGATCAAAAGTTTTACACTTCACAGAAGTTGTGATTTTTCAATTCAAGCACTAAAAGCAGTTCAAGAGTCGGTTGAAATGATTTAATGAAAATAGTTTGAAGAAGCTTTTAAGGGGAAAAGTTGACGGGGGGAGCGAGAAGAGAGTAGGCACTAAAAGCACTGCAAGTGTCAGATAAAGTGGAATCGCAAAAAGTGGAAATTGTTCAACAGGAAGCGTTTGAAGACGAAACGAGGACGGAGACTCTACGGGAGGACTTTGCCTCGACTTCGCTTTCCTGACAGAAGGTTCATCGTCGCTCTCATCGAGGGTGAACTCACGTGTCGTCGGTGTCGATGGAGCCCCCGCAGGCGGCCCCCCCCTGGATGGACTCCATGGCGGTGGAGTACAGGGCCTTCTGCTGGGCCACGGGCCTCTTCTCGTCGCTGTCGCCCTGGGTGCCCTCCAGCTGCCGCTCCCTCTCCGCCTGGTCCATGTTGTGCACCCCGAGCAGCAGGCTGTAGTCCATGATCTTAAAGCTCTCCAGCACCTGCAGGGAAATAGAATAAGAGCTTTTATTCGGAGCGTGTGAGGGGGGGGAGGAAATATGGGTGCACCTTGTTAAACCTGCAGCTCGTAACAAAGCTGATGTACAGTGACTCTCCTCACTCTCATCCAAGGAGCTCTTTAAATAATCATTTTGTTTATCCTTCATTTTCCTTCCCTTCGACATGCTGCATTATGGCATCACTTCATCCTTACTCCCCTCCGCCCCTCCGCCCCCCCGGCCCACTCACCAGACAGTCTCTCTGCAGGGTCTTGACCAGCGCGCTGTAGGTGTCCTGGTCCAGCATCAGTCCGTCCTGCAGGTCCTGCATGAAGTCCAGGTCTTTGAAAGTGGGCCGGGCCTTCTCCCTCTCCTTCTTGGAGGCTCGCCTCTTGTAGGTGGAGCCCTTCAGGTCGTACTTGAGGTGCATGCGGACCACGCGGGGGAGGACGTTGTTCATCACCACCACGCGGATGTTCTTCCCGCCCGACTGGACGCAGTAGAGGCCGAAGAACTTGGGCAGCAGGGTGCGGGGGTTCTGATTCAGGTTCTGAGGAGATGTGCAGGAGAGAGGGAGAGAGCTTTAAAGGTTCATGCTGCTGTGCGTCTGCAGGAGGTGGAGGCAGAGCTGTTATCGGGGCTGTTGGAGGAGAAAAGGGGCGTCGCTTTCATGTGAGGATGCAGACGGGAACATTCAACACACCCCGAGACATTGCGATACGTTTAATAAGCAACACATCACACGAGTATTGACGGGATCCCCAGCGGGACGCGTTGCATAACAGAGAGGGAACAGGCCGTCTCTGTGCGGTGAAACAAAGGAAGCGTCACGCTCGAACACAGATCACAGTTCTACCACCGTCAGCGGTTTGGATAACGGAGAAACTGTTCATTATTCTAACAAACAAACTAAATACTGGTCCCAGCCTGTCAGTTGTAAAGGTTTTTGTGCGTTTCTTGTGTGATAGTTGGCTTAAAAGTTCTGGGAGTGAAAAAGTTGATCCGGTTTTCTGATAATTAATTGATTATCAAACCTGATGTTAATGACAAATCCATCACTAATGGATCTATAGTTAATGGTAATGTTCATTCAAATGTATTAATGCTGTCATTCATTTTATTCTACCGTCACTTTTTTTTTATAAAATAACTTCTTCGTAATGTATATATTGTATCCTAGCTGATAAGAGACAATCATAATATATTATTAGCACATTAGTAAACTATTTATTAACAGGTTATTGTACACATTTTATTTTATATACTGAATCAAGTATTTGTTAATAATAATGAAATAATTTGTCAAAATGGGTTAGAAATGTACTAAACCTCCCTTTCAGGTAAATTCCTTCCTATCCGCACGGATTGAGCTTAAGAAGAGAAGGTGGGAGAATAACTGTGATCCAATTTTCTAAATCAAGCCTCAAAGGGTTTTTACAAAACGTATGGAAATGAGAGTAATTGGATTATGTTCATGTGGAGTACGAAACACTATTATACATCATCACGTTCTGTGCGGTTCCTCCTCTGCTCATCTTGGCGTGGGCTTGAATTCCATCTGTGGCGCGTTTCTCTCTCTTCTCCTCCTCGGTCCTCCTGCTGCAGCCGTCGCACATGAGCCTGAATCGCTCCGCTTTCATTACAAACACTTCCGAGCGTTTCGGAACGACGGAAAAACGGTCACGGGGAACACAGCTGAGCCTGTAAGTGACTAAACAAAATTCCAGCAGGGGTCTTTTTGCCACGGCTGACTGCGCGCGAGTACGGATGGACGCACATGGAGGTGGGCGCTCCGTCGGCTCCGTGTGAAACACGCCGGCTCTCTCCCACCAAACGGGACGGCCCGGACGTAAATGAGGGAAAAGCCCCGATTTCACAGGACCGTCCCAAAAGCAAAAATAACCGACTGTAGCTTGAAGGCCCGGTCTTACAACAAACATGACATTTGATTCCATGGACACCCTGATGTGTACTTGTTCTTCCCACACACACACACACACTGTGCCTACCATGTAGTACCCGGGCAGCAGTTTCTGTAAGAATTCGGCCTCCTTGTGCATCACCGTCTTGACGATGAACTCGTCGTCCCTGGTGAGATAGAAGACGGAGCCGCTGGCTCCGGGGTTGGAGAGCTCGATCAGGGGCTCGTTGCAGAGGGAGTACTGCAGGTGCACACGCAGAGGAACACACACAGGACGGAGAAGAAGAAAAAAAGCACGGGCCGTTAAAACGCGTCGGCTAGTTAAGAAGTAATGAGCTCGCGTTGTGGATTAGCCGGCTCACTGTGACCACATCACGTGGCCTGCACACGGCCTGTTTGACAATCTGCACTGACTAAACTCCTAGTTAGAGATATTAAAGAGCATCAAAGTCAAAGCCTTCTTTTTTTAAACCGTACGGATCTACAGTCCCTGAAGAGACTTCATCACATTGAAACCTTCATTTTTCAATCAACAGAGCGTCGAGACGCATTTACGCTTTACTTATCTTTGGCTGTAGGTCAGACGCACAAGCTAACTCATGTAAAAACATGCAGAACTGGTGGAATGAAGTCGGCCGCGGGTGGGAGGGAGAGCGAGAAAGAAGAACACGACAGACGTGCACACATTAGAAGCATCAGACTCCTGATGACGTGCTGACATCAGGCTGCTCCTGCGGTTAGCTCGGCTAATTAGCGCGTTCCCTCGGCAGCTTGAAAGCATCTCATCAGCATCATTTTCGGAGCTGCCTCCGCAGACCGCGTGCTAATGGTTCCCTTTGTCAAACAGGCGCCTGACATCCAACTTCCCACCTTTTTATTTTCCACATAGCAAAGCTGAACAGGGCCAGAGGGAGAAAATAAAAGGAGAAACTGGCGACGTGCTGAACCCAGCGGCTCATCGAAATCTCACCAGGTAGTCGTCCGGCCTGATGCCAAAGAGCTCTCTGAAGTAGCGGAAGGCCACGGGAGCGTAGGTTTTGAAGCGGAAGTCGGGGAAGTGGTGGGCCGGAGTGAGGTTGCTGCCTTCACTGAAGTGCAGAGAGACATCGCAGCACATCGCACAGCTGTTAACAACAAGCGGGATCCGTACTACGGAGTGCGTTTCTTTTTTTTTTTTTGCAGACCTGGGGAAGAAGATGCTCTCCACCACGTAGAAGTCCTGCATCAACACGTCCCTCTCCGGCTTGGAGCTCAGGTTTCCCACCGTGTAACCGATGCCCAGCTGGATGGCGCCTTTCAGGGCCGAGGAGGTGGTCTGTGTGAAAGCGCAGCGTTTCAAGAGAAGAGAAACCGGCCACGGGGCGTTCCTACGCGAGGAACCGGGCGATGCGTCACGGTACCTTCTTGTAAGTAGTTTCCCCCGATGCATCCACCCCTCTGTGGCCAATCTTCTTCCCCTGGCCGGGCTGTCCGGAGGACGAGGGCATCTGGGGAGACAGCGACAGGCAGGGAGCCGGTCAGCGATGCATGAGTGCGATTAATTCTGACTGAGCTGAATGCTGACTTTGTGAAAATCACAACTGTGCATACGTTGGAACTAAATCTGATTTAAAAACTCAAAAGAGCTCAAAGCAAAAAATTTGATGTAAATATTTCCATTTTAGCCCAATCGGAGGACTTCAGCAGACTCAAATCAAACAAACAGCGGCTGAAGCACCGCATGGATGGGATTTACTTAATTAGGCAGATTAAGATTGATTGTCTGGCAAATACAAAGAATACTTCAGTGATATTTAAATACATTTTTTTTGTCTCTGCCGTGCGTCTTCAACAGGAGGAAAACACAGATTATTAAATGACCCAAATATCTAACTGCCTTGGATAATCACTAAAAAGAGAAGCGCTACGGAGCCGATGATCAGAGGGAGAGACGGGAGCTCACCTCTGTGATGAAGGCTTTCCTCGCCGCCGCGTCTGAGACACACAGAGAGAGAGAGAGAGAGAGGGAGAGAGAGAGAGGGAGAGAGATGACTGTGTTAGTCACAGAGGCTCACACGAACATCGGTCTACAGCTGACATCTTTTTTTTCACAGAGAAAATCACTAACGAAAAACTTCATGGACGTGAAAAGCCTCTTCTGTTGCGATGATGTGTAGTCTAATAACAGGATGTCGCAGAAGAGAACTGTTTTTTAAGGCAGGAAGGCCAGAAATAGATGCGTAATTATGGATGTATAACAGCCCAGCGTAATAATGGAGACGAGGCTCGGGAGGGAAGGAGAGAGGGAGAAGAAATAAATGAGCCGAGGAAAGAGTGGAGGGGGGGAGGAGGAGCAGGAGGAGGAGGAGGAGGAGGAGAACCTGAGGCCGATTCATTCCCACTCTGTTATCTTCATACCCGACATCGCACTCAGTCCCCCAGATGGTGCAATGGAGAGAGACAGTGAGACTGTTTGGATTTGGAAGAAAATGAGGATTCAAATATCGACGATGAGGTAAAATAATGGTAAATGCAGACATTGCATTAGTAACACTGCTGCACGCGCACCGGAGTACACAAAGTACACGGGGAGCCCTTCAGATGTTCCTGTGGTAGCAGCAGGAGATCTTCTGCAAGTGAGAATGTGCAGCGCAGAATGGTAATGAATCAATATGGAAACACGGAGGGAGGAGGTTATATGTGACACTCCAAGATTAACGGCTTGAACCTGAAAGAAAAAAAAACTCTCAATGTAGTTTAAAGAAAAAACAATGTAGATTATTTTCTTGATAAATTGTGTTTTTCTCATTACATGATTAAAAGTAAAATATCAATAAAAATGGCTATATTAATACTATTAAGTCATCTGAACCTCTTCGGATGTTTTTACAGCAATGAAGAGTAATTAAAACAAACATCCACGATGTTCCATGACGTCGCTGAGCGATGTGCTTCTGTGTGTGTGTGTGTGTGTGTGTGTGAGCTCGGCTGAACTAGAAGCCCAGAGCTGTGTGAACTACATCGTCTTCTCGTGACCCTCATGCTGCAAAGATTTAGACGTGACCTTGATTTTTGGCCTCCATCCTTTCCGCTGACCTTGATGTTGCTCGTTGTGTTTACGTACGTTGTTTACAGAAACAGATCAGCAGCGTTTCATCCATCGTTCAGCATCATTTTGCCCATTTCATGTACGTTCGCTCGGCAAAGAGGCTTTAAGGGTTCATCGCAATGAATGTCCCTTTGGCCGAATCATATCGTTGCAGCTTATTCTTAGTGCTGCTTTGTGTAAACACACACACACACACGCACACACACACACACACACACACAATCACTGTCCGGCTACTCGGAGACAACAGAAGGAAGTAGGGCTGAACTCCGTTCTAAATGCGTTAACTCGTCTTCAACTGAAACTCATCAGCGGTTTACATTTCCCCTCAGCAGTCCTGTGATTTGCCGAACAAAGCAGCGTGCAGGAGGCAGAGGGGGGGGGAGCTGCTCCATCCGCCATCCTCCTCCCTCGGTGCGTATCATACACTGTGAACCATGTAGGCAATGTGGGGAGGGCAGCTTCTCAAGGGGCCCAGTCATCCGTTACGATCGGTGGCGTCGGGCTTAATAAAAAGCTTCCTGCCTTCTGCCGGCTGGTGAAAAGCCTCCTTTGAGACGAGCAGCCGGGAGCTGCGATGGCGAGCGACGCGCGCCGCTCAGCCGGCGCCAACAGAAGGGAGTCTTTACTAAACATTACACAGTCGCCAGTTATTATTTTATGGGTGGATCCATCTGATCGTCAGAAGACCCGCGTTTTAAATCAGTAATCAACAAATCTAATACAAGAAATAAAAATAAAAAAAGACTTGCTGCAGAGCAATGTCTTGGAGGACTAATCAATAAAGCAACTGATAGCATTTAATAGTTGATATTTATACGACAGCTTCTCTCATTTAATACCAGATAACAACAAACTGAGCTCTGGGTTTTCTGGCTTTTGTGTTCGATAAACAAAATTAAAAAATACAAATGTTAAATGTTTACACTCGACTTCAAAGTGGCCACTGAATGATAACAGGACAAAACAAAAAGACAAATTCATTCATTCATACACTAGCCTGCCTTTTTATTCAGGTTGACAAACAGCAGTTTCCTTTGAATCACATGCAACTATAGATCCAGCAAGTGTTGGGATATCTTTATAATGAAAATTGTTGTTTCCCGCTAAATTATTGCTCTGAAACTCAAGCAGAGAACATTTCGACAGTTGAGAGGCTCTTATGTGATAAATCAAAAGATGCAGTTTAGAAATTCCGCGTATAGAAAAATGCAAACATGATTAAAATGCCAGAGCTTCCTTCCCCGTCCTGATCTGTCTGCCTCTCAAGCTGCAAATAACTGCAGAGGTGCCTCTTCATTTCACACCTCTGATCAGACTAATGGAACAGGTGGGCATGAAAGTGTCATTTCTCCACCCTGGAGAGGCCTGAAAGCTCCTCTCCAGCTTTTGAAATGGAAATTCAAAAGGACAAAAAAAAAACAAATAGAAAGAAAGGCTGGCAACCCGGCCGAGTCCTGACAGAAGTAGCTGTTTTTTGCACAGACACGCGCATTCACCTCAGGAGGTCAACGCGACTATGACTGCAGACGCTCGCTCGTGTGTTTGTGTGTGACTCAACACGCCGTCTGAGTCGATAGAAAAACCACACCAGGAGAAGAGCTGCAGTAATGTTCAGAACGCACTCCGGGCTGGAGGGGGACGTGGCGTTAAAACCACGGGACTGATGAGTCATCGAGGGTCCCAAACGCCCCCCCCCCCCCCCCCCCCCCCCCCCGAGAAACTGAGTCGTGCTCTCTGGGCGGAGCTGAAAACAGCTCGGTCCTCCCGGCAAACTCTTACGCAACTTCATTACGTTTTTCATTACTGGGCTTCCACACGGCGCCCAGTGATCCTTGCTGATCCTTAAAAAAATGCAGTCGAAGCACAGAGCAGAGAAAAAGGTCCTTTTACGGAGCGGAGAGGAGAGGAGAGAGAAAGGAGAGGAGGGAAGCAGAGGCTAGAGGAGAGGAGAGGAGAGGAGAGAGGATGAGAGGGCGCAGGGAGTCACGCCAGAGGATCACACAGATAAACAGACTGATGATCCCTGACTCCTTTCTGCCGGCGTAGTTGCTGAGAGCAGCATCTCGGTGACTCGGCGGAGGTAATCGGCTCCAACTACAGAGGGAGAACTGTTGTTAGATAACTGCTCCTCAAGCGTGTGCAGAACAATGTGCAGAACACTGTGCACGCGCACACACACACACACACACACACACACACCTGCAGATTTAGTTTGAGCCCTCGAGCTGCAGAGGGAAAGTAGAACTCCTGATTCAAGACAGATGCACAGCTTCACAGACCGGTGAAGAGAAGCAGTGAACCCACCATGTTCTAAAGGCTTATAAAGGCTTATGAAGGGTCCTTTTTTCGTAACAGCCGAACCCTGTAAGATAAACAGGTTCCGATGGACTTGATTCCAAAGGCACACTGTTCGGCTCCAGTTTGGGAACATTTTGGCTTTAAGCCGAATGAGAGAGGAGAGCCGATCGAATTGAACGAGCTGGTGCGTTGACTTTCTTTTTGCACTTGCACAATGCACTTGCACTTACTATCTTTTTTGTTTGATTTGTTTGTTTATCTCCTTTCACATTCACACCCGATTCTAATTCTGACGAATAAAACGTTATTTGTTCTTTGAAATAGCGTACTTGTATTACTATGCTATCATATTGTCATTATGTTATCAGTGGCATAAAACGGTCTGAAAATCGCAATAATATTGCATACTGCAATGAATGTTTAAAAATGTGATATGTGACAGCCCGACACATGGAGGAAGAAAGTTACAACGTGACAGTCACAGAAGTCATTGAGGCAACATTTGCATTGCGTAAATATTTCAGTTTGTGGTCACAGTGAAGCTGTAATTGCGTTTACGAAACCTGTTGCGTATTCGGAATCAGGTAGTTGGAATTAGTATATCTGCAGCAGAAGAAGACGTGAGCATTTTAAATAACTGCAAGGGACTTTTGTGCCGACTTTGGCGGTCCTTGAGATCCGAAATGGTTTTGTTTTCAAGCACCGGCTTCCCTTTGGAAAACCTCTCAGGTCTGATTCTAATTATGCAGCCGCTTTATCTCCCCTTCGCTTATTTGCTCCATCCTCCCTTCTTTTGCCTGGAGGGGAGGGGAAAGCTGCCGATTAAGCTGTGCCCCGGGGGCGAGCTCTGCTTCCCCGTCAGCATGCCTGCTTGATGAATCAAGTGTCAGTGTCACCTAGAGACAAATCCGACCAACCAGAGCAGTGAATCCAACAGAGAAGCTCAACTTCTAACAGTCTGTTTAAAAAGCTCATCCGGGAACTTATCGCAGCTTCCACCGGGCGAGAAGCAGGGGACACGCTGTGCAGGTTTACTAGAGGGCCGACACACACACACACACACACAAACATTAACGACGGGCCATTTTGAATTTCCACTTCACCTGGCATGCCTGCTTTAGGAGCACTGTGCAGGAAACCAACACGAGACCCACTGAGGCTGTTCATGTCCGTGTGTCATATATAAGACTTATGTCTTATTTTTCCCAAGGTCGTCGGTACCAGAATAGGCGTCTCTGCCCCAAAAAGGGCAGCGTTTCTTCCTCCGCGGGGGCGTTTGAGACGAGGCTTTGTGCTCCTGGTCCTGCTGATTATGAAACCAAACCAGCCGCCTCCTAATCAAAAACAGCAGGCCTCATTTTCTCTGAGAGAGAGGACTCTGTAGAGCCGATCCTCCTCCAGTGGCACAAACACACTGTGGTATTCTGTTTAAAATAGCTACCGTGGTTCACACACACTCCCCCCCCCCCCCACCCCAGCATACAGAACCGCGTCACGCGGGAGGCAACCACGTCATCGCCCACGTGAACACAATGACATCAAATAACTCGGCGGAGCCATAAGCGAAGCCCGTCCATCGCCCACCGAGATACAGGCTGAAGAGCGAATACGGAGGAAGCGAGTGAGTAGTCCAGAGAAGGCGCCCGCCCTTTGTGCCTCCGTCAGCTGCTCTGACAGGCCTCGCTTGAGGCGGAGGACAGAGAAGGACCTGGAGGGTGGGGGGATGGATAGTGACAAATGAGCCAAATCACTGAGAGATGAGGAGGGAGGAGGGAAGAGAGCTATGGTGGAAAGTGAGCGGTAAAAATAACATGACCGTTATATTTTGTTTCTGCAAAATATATTGCAAGGTTTTCTTCTTTTTCCCAGATGAGCGCAGTAGATTATTGAAACCATCTTTCACTTTGTGCTACAAGCATCACATCTGCTATAAACTCTCTTCCAGATCTCTATCTTCAAAAGAGGCAGCTATCCAGGATGGAAAAACGATATGGCCGCCATTTTCCAATATGGTAGCCAGCAAATGCTGTTATATACATGGATTGTGATTGGGCTATCCAGTTTGGATGGTTTTGATCAGCGCTCCTTGCCAAATTTCAACTTCTTGGCGCCACCCCCAGTTGGCAGGGCTCTCTGTATGCATTGGACATGCAGTTGCTTGGCCCCAGATACTGGCAGCTTGGTAAGTAGCATGCTACACAGGCTGCCCATGTAGGTGGAATAGCATCATAGAACCTCTGCTTCTGAACAAATAGGTCCATTGGCTGAGCTACTGGAAGACACCCGAGACACACTCTCCCAGGTTGGCATCATAGCATTTTTGTCTTTAACACGAAAGGCTGATACAACAGCCAGTGAAGGTGTGAAAGTAAAGGATGCCACAGGATTCATTAGAGCCTGTATGCTCCACCCTGTCATGAAAGACCCAATAGACTCAACTTGCTGCTTCCTCTGTCAATCAAACAAACTTCACACTCTAATCAAAGAATAACAAAGAGTGTGAAGCTGTGGTGGTTTGATACGCCGATCGAGCAGTATTTCAACTGGTGTTTTTATCTGCATGCTGGTCACACACCAGCAGTAATAAGACTTTTGATGCAGATTTATGGATGAGGGCTGTGCAAGAGCTCTGAACGGGTCGACCTGTTCAGACAGATATTTAACAGACAGCTGTGACCCGCCCCACACCTCGGCTTGTCCTCACACATTCTGAGCAGCTTACAGTTAAAACAAGTCAAGATCAGACGCTAACCGGACGCTCTTGGGTTGAGCACTTGTTTTACGTGGACAGCCAATGAGAATCAAGCATCAACGATTTCCTTTAGGCTGCCATGGAAATTACCACATATTTGGTAAATAGCTTTTTACGCCCTGTTGCAGTGTGATGCACAAATATTTAGGTTGAACTTTAATTGTGTAGAAGTCCATGAGAAGATAACCTCTTGATTTATTCCCTCAGTGAATATTGTAAACATGAGTTTATGGTCTCAATCTCTTCTTCTTCCATACAGCACAAATCATAAAAGAAAACATCAACGCTTGCTTTAGGGCGGGCTTAGTGTGATTGACAGGTCGCTGCCGCCAGATCTGTGGAAGGCGTCGCTACGTCACTCCTCTCCATTCCATGTATGGCAGCGTGCGAAAAGTCTAGATGGCGACGGCCGAAAGGCCAAACGGCCAAACTCCAGACTTCGTACCAGTCAGCATTTTACTCGACTCGTTTGTCTTTCAGCCCATGTTGTCGTTAATAAAAACACACAGCAGTTCCGCATCGATGACGGGTATAATTCAACAAAGTAATGCTGCGCTCCGTCCTCTTGCTTTCACAAACCTCCCATTTTGCCGTTAAGAGGCAACACGGACGGATGAATGCCAACTGTCTGCTACCCGTCAGCCGGGGTAGCGGCGTGCTCAATAATGCATCTGTTTAACGAGTCTCTCTCCAGTCATGTGGGGGTGCGCCGACTGAGATGAGTAAACACGCTTGTGTGAAAGAACCCCCGGGCTCATGAGACACGTGGCAGCGAGCATGACGGCCGAAACAAAAGGAGGAAAATAAGACCAAAGGCATCTGCAGCAAGACGGCCGTTTTCATCCCTCTGATACAGCTGAGCTTGACGGGTGACCCACCTCTATAACCCCCTCCCGCTCCCCCGACAGGCGTTTGATTGTGCAAGTCAGCACTTTTCCCACCGTGGGACTAATGAAGACAGCTGAACTGTGATGTACAGTGAGTGAATGCAGCATGAAGGACCGCTGTTGGACTCAACAGCGGTCATTGGTTGTTATTTACTCCCCAACAGACGTCATCATTTCATCCAACTGCACTTCTCACAAGTCAAACAGTCAAACCTCCACCGATTCTTTTCAGAAACCCCAAATAAACGCAGAACCCCGTAACGTGTCGCTGTAAGGAATTTAACAGTTCAACAATAAATGTTTTTTTTTATAGTGCAAAATAGTGACAAATGAGTCCTATAAATATCTGCTCCTGCAGCAGCCTGGTCGATATCTACGGCTTGAGTCCTGACGTATGTCTTTTACCACAGATCAACTACTAATAAGCCGTTTTTCCCAAGAAGCCTTTTGCTGTGTCACATTAGGAAAAGCCTCAAGGTGTAAATAATCAAACATATAACGGCTGGATTCCATTCAGCTGCTTCAGTTCCCGGGTCCAGGTGTCGTTGCACGATCATCGTGACTTAGTGGCACATTCCTAATGTTGAAGGAAACTCTTGTTGTGACCTACAAAACATCTGCTGAGGAACACGCGTGTGTCTGAGGGTCCCCTTTAGATAAACACTTTGAATAACATTACTACCGTGGCAGCGTCCACCCTGCTGAAGGGGTATTTTTTCAAGTTATAAATCCCCAAATTGAGGCTTTTAATGTATAATGTGATATTTGTGTGTCGCTGCAGCACCAAGGTGCACACAGCTGGGAAGGAGAGAGAAAGTGGCAGGACCCCCCCGGGACAAATAAATCCTATCGACACCCCTGCCTCTTTCTATAAGTCCAGCTGAGTAATTGGAATTATGCACAGCTGCGTGACACTGGATGACCATCGAACTGTCCTTTCAAATATTCACTGACATGGTTTGCTGTGACTCTCACTCGACACGACAGCATTGCTACTACCCACAAGTATAAATATGTATATAGTTATACAATTATATTACGTATATATCCACCAGGTTAAAAATCAAACTTTACCTGCTTCCCACATTAACACGGCTAACTTAGCTAGCTAGCAGCCGACCGTTAGCCGACCGATTCCTTGCTAGCAGAGGTGAGTCGGGACTTTCGGTGAAGAAAAAAAACGGATGGAAATGGACGTCGGCGTTCAGAATGACAACATTTGACAGGGACGGTTTTATTTTTAGTTTAAAGGTGACGAGGTACCCATGTCTGCGGCGTCCATCCCGTAGCTGACTCCGACGACCGTGTCCCCATCATCGGATGCTGCGGCCCCGGACATCGGGCTCCCGTCGCCGGCCTCCGACAGCCCGACCGCTCCCTCGGCTGCTGCTTCCATTCAGCCTCCCGGAGGATTAAAAAATAATAATAACAACAAACAAACAAACGGGCGCAAACACCCCTTAAGATCGAGAAGGGGGGGGGGGACACCCGCAGGCGACGGAGCGAGAGGAGAGCAACGCGACGTCAGACGGAGGAACGTGCGGCCGTTATCCGCGGTGGTCCCGTCATCTGAGCGGTGTTTCCTCCCGGCGGCGCAGCGGCGTCCCCGCTCCTCTCAGGTCGACTGCGCCGCACTTGCTGCTTCTGCTTCTGCTCACTGTGCTGCTGCTGTCTGGGTTTTCTTTTTCTCCCCCCTCCCTCCTGTGCCGGACACCGTGGCTGCCTCCTCTGCAGCGGGCTTTAGCTCCCTCTGCAGGCGGCCTGGGGCGGAGCGGGTGGGGTAGGGTGGGGGGTGGACCCGCTAATTATGATCAAAGTCCTTTTAGGCTTAATAAACAGTCTCTATTATGATTAATTCACAATACTATAATATCTCTATATCTATAATATTGTAACGAAATGAGCTCTGAGTTTTACTATGTGTTTTTTTTGTTTCACTCTGCTTTAATTAAAGTCCATTATTGAATTATTTACAGGAATCTGTCGTTTTTCTGGCTGAAATAAAACCAAGACTATTTCTTCATTGAAATCTTTCAACGTCTTCATTCTCTCTTCTCATCTTCTCTTACAAAGCTATGTCTCCTCGTCACTTTGTGAGAGATTTTTCCAATCTCACAATGTTTAATTTGAATTATTCTCGGTGGCCTGAAAAGGTTTTAACTAAACCGTATTTCGCAGGCTCATGAAAAGACGACTCCTTGCAAGGACAATATTGGCTTTGTGCGAGTCTTGTAGCAATCATATTCTTATTACATGGTCGAATGTTTAATCTGTGTCTCTGTCTCCACTGTTTTTTTAAATCAAAATTGCGTCTTTCGTCTATACATGGAGTTGATGTGATAAGAATTCAATATCCAAGAGATGACATTGTTCTTCTTTCTACCCAGAAGAACAAATGTCACTCTTGAACAGCTCTCTGACACGCTTGAATTTTTCAGGTTACTGGAAATTTCCACAATTTCCATTTAAGAGAATGAAAGATCTTTGAGCACAACTACTGCTCAGCACAAAACACATCTATTCTACAAGCAACCCAGTGTAATATCATATATATAACATATCATTTAAAAAGACAGTAAAGACCCAAATAATATTCAAGCAAATTATAGTGCATTTTATTGTGATTACACACATTCTACTTAAAGAGTTATTGCATGATCATTTTAGGGATTGTTTCTCTTCCTCTCTGGAGCACCGAGTGAACGCACGCTTGGTAATCGTCCCAGAAGGTTTGCACGCCATTTTCATCAGGTCTCCTCTGTCTGACACGCAGGTTTATGAGGAAACCGTCACTGGTTCTGGGTGGAAGCAAACTGTGTCCACTGGTTCTCGCAGAGGAAGGAGTCCCCTGTGGGGCGGTTACAAGTATTTGGGAAGGTCTTTCTCCACCACCTGGAGGGAAAGCAAGGGCAGGAGTTGACATCGGTTAGTCAGACCATGGGAATAATTACCCAGACACACAGGAAACATTTAAAACCAATAAAGGTACACAAAGAGTGCTACAGTCATGATGAATGTAGCATCTGCAGCAAAGTACATACACTTGGATCATCCATGGGCCCGTATCTCTTCATCACTTGACCCTCTCTGTTGATCAAAAACTAAAGAGGAAGAGATAAAAGAGGAAACTGAAACACATGGAATTTATGAATCAAGAGTCCATTTCTGTTTTTTCAGTAAGTATTAAGTACTCATAATAGTAAACACACTCTAGTCATATAGAGACAAAACAAACACGTAAAGCTTATTTACCTTGGTGAAATTCCACTTGATACTGCTGCAGGAATGAAAACAAATCACATGTTAAAAAATAATTGCTGTGTTAAACCGTATTTGGAGGAAGTGTTACCATGGCTTAAAACTAGTGCGGCATGTTGGCCTTTTAAGATTAACGTGGGCGTCCGCTATAAAAGGGTGCTACAAAAACGTTTCAAATGGTTTTGTTTTTATTAAAAAAAGACAAATCTGTTCACTCTTAGGCCGCCACAGTTATTTAAATAAACGCGTTGTAATATTACCACGTACTTTGACAAGAAGCCTTTCCCGTTGGGCTGGTCCTTGAGCCACTTCCACAGAGGGTGAGCCGTGGGCCCGTTCACCTCGATCTTGCTGAACATGTCGAACTGAGCGTTGTAGGACTCTGCAAACTGCTTGATTTGAGTTTCATTGCCGGGCTCCTTCAAAATAAAACACGTTGAGAGATCTAATCGAGCAGATCAGCACCATTAATGCCCCCATGCTGGTTTAAAATGTCTAAATAAGACAATGCTGATGAAACAAAGTTTGGCTTAATTGTGCAAGAAAGAAATAACTTTATTAAGAGAATTCAATGCAACATGAGTGTCAGTGAAACACAGATGGTCATTTCGGGGAGGAGGTATTCCCTGAAGTAACAACAATATAATCTTTTTTTTTTGCAAATAGTATGATAACAAAATGTTTCGTGAGATAACACCGTAATCTGATTGTATTTTGTAACAACACACTTTTCCCATCATGCAATGCCCGTGGCAGCACTGCTTCTTGATTGAATCATTTTACCTGGTTCCCGAACTGGTTGGAAGGGAAGGCTAGGATGCGCAAACCTCTCTCAGAGTACGTAGCGTGCATCGCCGCAAACTGAGAGTAGTTCACCGGGGTTTTACCTCATTTAGAGGCAACGTTGGTGATGATGACGACCTCCCCCCTGAAAATACAAAGACACGCGTGTCCTGGTGGGCTAATGGAATGGGAGGCTGCAGCAAATGTAATAAAACATCATTATTATATAACAATGTTTTGTTAAAACACATTTATGTTGTTATGTACATCTCTATTTTTCTTGAAAAAATCATCAGAGATTGATTTACCTGTATTTTTCGAGGGAAACCAAGTTGCCATCAATATCAGTGGCTGAAAAGTTATAAATAGATGTGGCCGTCTGCCAGTCCTCTGTTGGAGCAGACTGTGAGGAAAGAAAAAAAAAACGGAGTGATGGACTTAAATTCAACAAATATCACAGACAATGAACACTTCAAAGAAATGAACAAATACGGATCTATTCCGTTGAACCCAATGGGACTTTGCTCATCAGAGGCAACAACCCCTGCGTCCCTCTCGTTTAGTTCTTACCATCGCCTGCAGCAGGACACCGAAAAGGACCGTGGACCCTAAGAGACGCATGTCTGTCTTTCAGTAAGGTCCCCTGAAGTGACCCGACAGAGAGAACGCAGGCGACACAGTGTCCCCAATGTGAGAGGGAACGGGTTGATCATTAACGGAATCGATCGGCTGCGGGTCTCCAATAGGCTCCCTGATAAATCCACGTGAGACGCCCCGCGGTCCACGGTCCCCCGCCATGTCACGACCACGCGCGGTTTAAACCTGATGCAAGCAAAGGGCAACGGTGTGACGTAAATCCACTCGTGATGTGAGGACCTTAATGTCAGAAGGAAAAACAGAACGCGACGTCATTTCGCCAAATGATCACAAACCGGAACAGCAGCATTCTGCGAACCGATTAGAAAGAATAAACAACAGAGCGAGCCGTCGGGAAACACACTGATCGCGTTCTTATGCAATTATTACCGTAAGAATTCTTATTTTGTTATACGTTGAATGGCAATTTGCACTCAGGGACGAACGAATAACGATAAGATAAAATAAAAGCAAGAATAATACGTTTGTACAAATGACTGAAAGAATTCAGGTTCTCGCGAGCCACAAATCTCACGACTGATGTGAACAGATGCTTTGGTTTATGATTCAAAATGTACAACTAAGGACAGAAATATGCAAAGGAAAATAAATATAGTAATAATACACGTTTTGAGAGTGAAAGACATTTATATTTAAGACATGCAATTCCATTTATTTGGAATTAATTTAAATGAAACTTCAACACACTCGAGATGAGTGTGTGTATCGTTTTAAAATATATATTTATATATTAAAATCTTTGCTTATGATAGTTTGTGAAAAGTATCACTTAAAGGGATGCTGGTAAACTGAAATTGTAATGAGGTGTTAGCTATAACCGACCTAGTGTTGTGAAACCATTCAACCTCTGTACACGCTGATAAGCCCATCAGCTGATATCAGCTGCCACCTGATGGGACGCTGCTGCTGCTGCGGGAACATCCGGGTCTCCAGAGCAAGCTGATACCGGAGGGATAAACACACTGCAGTACTACTCACTAAGTTTTACTCCACCAAAATGGCATTCACCATCATCACACGCAGGGTGTAAGGGGGGGACGCGGCGGGTTGGTAGTGCGGGTTTTACGCAAACAAGAAAATCACAGAAGAATAATACATTCCAAGCACCGGGTACGTCGGGTCTACTTTACCGTTGAGGTTAAACCAAAGTACAGTGCTATCGTCAGCAGAATTCCACTGCTCGCCACCGCCCCAAATATCAAAACAGCACGTAATGGCCTCATTGTTTCTCCCCATTTAATCCATTCCGGAGCTAAACGCCTGACTGCGCCCAGCCGTTTGCTGTGAAACTGCAGCGGAAACAAGCGGGGCGAAACTATCAAAATTCAACGATTGAAGAAAATTATACATTTTAATTTAAACTTCTAGTGTGGTTATAATCGTAGTATAAATACTGTTATTATTATTTTTACACATGTAATAATAATAATAATTGTTAATATTTGAAAACAATATTCGTCAAACTCCACCCACGCGCTTGGCGTGACGTCATCAGCTTGCGCTGATCAACTGAAACGTGCGTCGCGTTGTCCTCGGCGAAGCTGACACATTTAAAAAACATCAGTAAACATCTGGCTTCTCTGCTACTGTAGGTTTGACTTGTCTAGTTACTATGTTCACCAATGGAACAAAGACATTTAAAAGTGTCTTACAGGCAGGACACAATTGAAACCCCTAAATTCCCTTCTAATTACACTTCAATGTGGTTCCCCACACTGGGAGTAAAGAGCTTCAAAGCAGCCTAGTTTGTCCCATTATGACTAGTTTGTCCCAACATGATCGTCTAAGGGCGGTCTCACCTCTCCACCCTCAGCTGTGCCACAACAGAGCAGAGCTCAGCACAAAGACATCTATTCTACAAGCAACTCCAGTGTAATATCGTATCATATATATATATATATATATGGAATAAAACATAATTTAAAAAGACAGTAAAGACACAAATAATATGCAAGCAAATTACAGTGCATTTTATTATGATTACCTACATTCTACTTAAAGAGTTAATTGCATGATCATTTAAGGGATCGTTTCTCTTCCTCTCTGGAGCACCGAGTGAACGCACGCTTGGTAATCGTCCCAGAAGGTTTGCACGCCATTTTCATCAGGTCTCCTCTGCCTGACACGCAGGTTTATGAGGAAACCGTCACTGGGTTCTGGGTGGAAGCAAACTGTGTCCACTGGTTCTCGCAGAGGAAGGAGTCCCCTGTGGGGCGGTTACAAGTATTTGGGAAGGTCTTTCTCCACCACCTGGAGGGAAAGCAAGGGCAGGAGTTGACATCGGTTAGTCAGACCATGGGAATAATTACCCAGACACACAGGAAACATTTAAAACCAATAAAGGTACACAAAGAGTGCTACAGTCATGATGAATGTAGCATCTGCAGCAAAGTACATACACTTGGATCATTCATGGGCCCGTATCTCTTCATCACTTGACCGTGTCTGTTGATCAAAAACTAAAGAAGAGAAAGAAGAGGAAACTGAAACACATGGAATTTATGAATCAAGAGTCCATTTCTGTTTTTCTTTTAGAGCTAAACAAATGTTGGAAGCATTTACAGGCTTTTTCCAGTAAGTATTAAGTACTCATGATAGTAAACACACTCTGGTCATCTAGAGACAAAACAAACACATAATGCTTATTTACCTTGGTGAAATTCCACTTGATATGACTGCAGGAATGAAAACAAATCACACGTTAAAAAATAATTGTTGTGTTAAACCGTATTTGAAGGAGGTGTTACCATGGCTTAAATAAATGCGTTGTAATATTACCACATACTTTCCCAAGAAGCCTTTCCCGTTGGGCTGGTCCTTGAGCCACTTCCACAGAGGGTGAGCCGTGGGCCCGTTCACCTCGATCTTGCTGAACATGTCGAACTGAGCGTTGTAGGACTTTGCAAACTGCTTGATTTGAGTTTCGTCGCCAGGCTCCTTCAAAATAAAACAAGTTGAGAGATCAGCACCATTAATGCCCCCATGCTGGTTTAAAATGTCTAAATAAGACAATGCTGATGAAACAAAGTTTGGCTTAATTGTGCAAGAAAGAAATAACTTTATTAAGAGAATCCAATGCAACATGAGTGTCAGTGAAACACAGATGGTCATTTTGGGGAGGAGACAATATGATCTTCCGGAAGACAATATGATCTTCCTTTTTTGCAAATACTATGATAACAAAATGTTTCGTGAGATAACACCGTAATCTGATTGTATTTTTGCAATGCTCCTTTATTAAATCATTTATTACCTTCGCAAAATACTTTTGTGGAGGTTATGTTTTGATCACTGTATATTTATTTGTAAATATGTTTGTTTGTTTGTTATTCGCATAACTCAAAAAGTATTGAACCGAATCACATGAAATTTGGTGGGTTGATTTGCTCATTATCCGGGGCACATTTAATTACATTTTGCGAGCGATCGGGTCAAAGGTCAAGGTCAAGGTCATGAAAAGGTCAAAAAGACACTTTTGACCATGACTTTCTTCATAATCGAGTTGTTGTCATGAAACCAACGCCATATTGTTCTATGACGTAATACATTTCAAATAATCCACATCTGTCATGACGTCACTCTGACGCAAGTGCGTCAAAATGACGTCACAAGATGACGTAAATTTGCAATTTTCAAACTTTTCAGTTTCGACCATATAATTATATAGGACCTACCTCAAGGAGGTCACACACCAATTTTCACAATGATCGGTCTAACCGTTGTGACGTCATTGACGTTTGAAAATGACTTTTTTCAATTTTGCCTAAAATGTCCTTATATATTACATTCAAATATATATGTTATGTATATAGGAAAATGTCCAAAATCTGAGTATTATGATCAGTAATAATAGCTGCGGCGAAGGTATGCGCTCTACCGAGTGCCCGTTCTAGTTTACCGTGTTCCCGAACTGGTTGGAAGGGAAGGCCAGGATGCGCAAACCTCGCTCAGAGTACTTAGCGTGCATCGCCGCAAACTGAGAGTAGTTCACCGGGACTTTATTTCATTTAGAGGCAACGTTGGTGATGATGACGACCTCCCCCCTGAAAATACAAAGACACGCGTGTTCTGGTGGGCTAATGGAATGGGAGGCTGCAGCGAATTTAATAAAACATCATTATTATATAACAATGTTTTGTTAAAACACATTTATGTTGTTATGTACGTCTCTATTTTTCTTGAAAAAAACATCAGAGATTGATTTACCTGCATTTTTCGAGGGAAACCAAGTTGCCATCAATATCTGTGGCTGAGAAGTTATAAATAGATGTGGCCGTCTGCCAGTCCTCTGTTGGAGCAGACTGTGAGGAAAGACAAAAAAAAGAGTGATGAACTTAAATTCAACAAATATCACACACAATGAACACTTCAAAAGAAATTAACAAATATGGATCTATTCTGTTGAACCCAATGGGACTTTGTTCATCAGAGGCAACACAACCCGTGCGTCCCTCTCGTTTATTTCTTACCATCGCCTGCTGTGAAAATGATCGCTTAAAGCAGGGGTCCCCAAACTACAGTCCGCGGGCCGCATGCGCTCCCCCGGCACACTTTGTGCGGCCCGCGGACGAGTACCAAATGCGGCCCGCTGGCGCACTTCCGCGAACTTTATGCGCGATCATATGGACACGCGCGGGTATATGCGGAGGCCCATGTTTCTGAATTGATCCTCCCTTCAGCCTCTGGGTGAGCTGTTCAGAATCACCAAGGTTTTCTACGTCACAAACCTAGATATTTGAATATTCCCACCCCCTCAGAGCATACGTACAGTGTCTCCACCCACCAGCTACAGCAGTAACCCGTTAGCTATCGATAGCTACACTAGCCCAACGCCTTCACGGGCTGAACACTGACTAATATCCAAGTTTCTATTTATTTTTTATTTTTTGGTTAGTGATTTATTTTAGTGATTTATTTTTATTTTAGTCTCTCGTTGACATGGCACCCAAGTATATATTGGAACAGTTCCTCCAGCAGGAGCTGCTCATTAACATCACAGAGCACGAGGTAAACCAAGCGCTGTATTGAGATCTCATCGACACCGCTGATAGAATTGCATTATTTGTTTTTGATCCGTTGTTGTGTCTTTCAGCTTGTTCCAGAACACATCGTTATGACGAAAGAGGAAGTGGTTGAACTTCTGGGAAGATAGTGTCCTCAAGCCCACGGCACTATTTAGAGTAATTTAACAATGTTTAGAAATGCAGGAACTGCACTCGATACTTTCTATTTGTAACAAAGTAAAAAAGAGCAGTTGATTTCCCCCAAAAAACCCATCAAGTTGTTTTTAGTGTCTTTGAGACCCGGCTCATCGTGAAAATATGTATTTGTTGTCTTTCTTTAACATTATTTACTTCAGCAAATTAAAGGAAAGTCAGTTGCAGAGGATTCAGGCCGGTGACCCTGTGGCTCGATATTTTGGGTTAAAAAGAGGACAGGTAACACATTGATAAAACACTTGATTTAAGAGCCTTTTCTACCAATGTTTTTCCAAATCCAAGTACTTGCCCTGTTTTTTTATTATACTGGATTTAACTAAAAGAAACACAAGTCACGGAAACTGGAATTTTATTTTGAACACACAAGGAAGGGATTTGCATCTTATATGTGATAACAGCTGGAATTTATTTGAACCACTAACCACATGCAAATAAAAAGAACAAGAAGCATGCAGCTTGTGATCCCACTCAAGTTCTGCTATTTCTTTCCTAAAACTTTTGCAGGTGGTGAAGATCATCAGACCGAGTGAAACCGCTGGGAGGTACATCACATACAGACTGGTGCAGTGACCGGTGAGCGAGTTATTCACAAAAAGCACATTGATGCTCCCGTTGGACTATTTGTTTTAGCATTAACGGGACGATCTGCCAACTCCTATGGGAATGTCCCCTGAATGAGAATGTCATGCTGCTTTTCATAAAACAGGTTTTGTTTCTTTCCAGATTATTTCCATATTGTGCAACATTGGAGGACCAGTGAAAATTCTGATATCATCCTTCTTTAAAGTTTCTATTTGTAATGATTTTGTAAAATAAACTATTTTTTTAAACTACTTTTCTCAATTGATCACCGAAAATGTAAATAACTCAAAGTTTTTATTCAGCAATATTGATAGATTGATCAATCCGCACAAAACAATACCTGCCGAATTTCTGACCTCTGATAAATGTACTGAGTTTGTACGGTTTTTCGAATCTAAAATTGTAAACATTAGGAACAAGATCGTGTTTACCCCTACTGGTGGCTGTAATCACTCCTCTTCCTCTCCAACCGATGGCACCCTTTCCCCATATGTCTCAAGCATGCTGTTGTTACTCCACTGTTAAAAAAGCCTAACCTTGATCCATTTGTCTTAAACAACTACAGACCAATCTCAAACCTTCCATTTTTGGGAAAAATTCTTGAAAAGGTTGTCTACCAACAATTATATGCTTACCTGTCAGACCACAACTTATTTGATACATACCAATCTGGTTTTAGAACAAACCACAGCACTGAAACTGCTCTTGTCAGAGTTGTTAATGACCTGAAAATGAGGTCGGACAACCAGAAAGTCTCTATTCTGGTGCTTCTTGACCTCAGTGAAGCTTTTGACACTGTCGACCATTAAATTCTTCTTCGGCGCCTTGAACAATGCCTGGGCCTTCATGGCACAGTCTTAGGTTGGCTTTCTCCCTACCTGTCAGGTAGGACTTTTTCAGTTTCTATTGGAGACTATAAGTCCGATGAGGTTGACATTCCTTATGGAGTCCCACAAGGCTCAATTCTTGCACCATTACTATTTAATCTGTATATGCTTCCACTTGGATCCATCATTCAGCAGTCTAAGATTCCTTATCACTCGTATGCTGACGATACACAGTTATATATATCAGTTGACGTCAACAATCTAGGCCCAGTGAATGAGCTTACTCAATGCATTAACAATATCAAGTGTTGGATGGCTGAGGACTTTTTGCAATTAAACAAGGACAAAACTGAGATTCTTTTGTTGGGGCCCAAAGCTGAGAGACATAGGATTCAAACCTTATTTTCTTCCCTGCTGGTTGAACCTCGTCAGCATGTCAAAAACGTATGTGTTATTCTGGATATTGATCTCAACTTTGAAAAGCATATATCCAGTGTCTCCAAGACTGCTTTCTACCATCTGAGAAATATCTCTAAACTTAGACACTTTATGTCGCAGTCTGACTCTGCAAAGCTTGTCCACGCTTTTGTTACGAGTAGAATCGACTAGTGTAATGCACTCTTGTGCATGTGTTGAATAAACTCAAAATTATTCAAAATGCTGCAGCCAGAGTCCTAACGAAAACCAAAAGGTTTGAGCACATCACCCCGGTTTTACCCTCACTTCACTGGCTTCCAGTAAAACAGAGAATTGATTTTAAAATACTCCTTCTTGTTTTTAAAGCTTTGAACGACCTTGCTCCCCCTTATGTGGTTGATATGTTGACTTTCTACACTCCAGTGAGATCCCTTAGATCATGCAATAAAACTCTTCTCACTGTACCAAAAATCCACTCTGAACAAGCTCATGGTTCTTTTAGTCACTATGGTCCTGTGCTCTGGAACACTCTACCACTGGCACTGAGATCCACCACAACAATGTCTTCTTTTAAGATTAGACTCAAGACACATCTTTTTTCACAAGCTTTTAGTTAGGTTCGGGTAGAGCAATTGAGAGGGGTAGCGACTGTCCTTTTATACTTTCATATTTTATATTATTTTTATATTTTTATTGGTTTTTATATTTTCTTTTTATACTGGCAGTATTATTTTATATGTTTTTATTATGTATTGTATATGCATTTCTTGTTGTATTGCCTGTTTTGTTATTTAAGCACATTGAGTGTATGTTAATCATATGAAATGTGCTATATAAATAAACTTGACTTGACTATTTTGATTTGATGTGGAAGTTAAAGGTCTTTGATGGATGAAGCTTCTGCCGTGTGCTTTGTATGTAGAACGATGGTGGCAACTTCACCCAGAACTGCTCCATATGCAAAATGTAAACCGCCTGTTCTATGGTTAACAAGTCTTAAATTACAGGTGAATATGCACTTAACAGATGCCCATAAACACACGGCTATTGAAATATAATGGTTTTAGAACCTACCTTCTTCTTTTGTTTAAAGGCCATGTTGTCTCCGCTGCGTATGAAAGCTTTGACAGCTCGTTGTTGCGCTTCAGACCTTCTCTTAAACCCTCCCAGGGAAGTGAACACGTCTCTTTTCAATAGCAGAAACGGTTTTGGTTATTTGTGTTCCTGCTCACCTTTAGTTCCTTGTATTAAATGTAAACAAAACAAGATGGAACAAATTTAAAAAATACTTTTTTAATTATAAACCTAATATCCAGAACGAGGCAATACAGGCAACATTTAAAAGAATACTACATTTATTTTAAACCATTTAGTGCTGAAATAAATCAGAAGTCCTTATTGTCCTCATTTCTGCATACACCCTGTGTTTTTCAGGTCAAAATTACCCGTCCTCACTAAACCCCCCATATAAGGAGCTTAATTGAATTTTAAACACCACATTCCATCTTGCTTGAAGAAACAACTTGTCATTCACCACAAAATGTGTGACTGCCTGAGTTTCCCCATCTTCACTGTGGATCCTGGGATCATCTTTATGACGTTTTGTTCTACAAGCCTGCCGTGTTGCTCATATGCTGCCGAGGACCATGTTATTTTGCCATTTTTTTAAAGAAAAGTCTCCCTTTCAGCTTAAGAGTTTTCTTCTTCTGAAGATGATTCATCATTCTCCAGGTCGGGGGTCCCCAAACTACGGCCCGCGGCTTCTAGTACATAAGTACATAATACAAAACTTACAGAAGTACAGTGCTATCGTCAGCAGAGTTCCACTGCTCGCCACCGCCCCAAATATCAAAACAACACGTAATGGCCTCATTGTTTCTCCCCATTTAATCCATTCCGGAGCTAAACGCCTGACTGCGCCCAGCCGTTTGCTGTGAAACTGCAGCGGAAACAAGCGGGGCGAAACTATCAAAATTCAACGATTGAAGAAAATTCTACATTTCTATTTAAACTTCTAGTATAAATGTGGTTATAATCGTAGTATAAATACTGTTATTATTATTTAACACATGTAATAATAATAATTGTTAATATTTGAAAACAATATTCGTCAAACTCCACCCATGCGCTTGGCGTGACGTCATCAGATTGCGCCGATCAACTGAAACGTGCGTCGCGTTGTCCTCGGCGGCGAAGTTGATACATTTAAAAAAAAGAGCCGTAAACAATCTTTAGATAAAATCTACAGCAAGTGAAACATTCGATACAATATGGACGATGAAGAGGAAACCTACAGGCTTTGGAAGATTCGTAAAACCATCATGCAGGTCCGTTATTTGTTAATGTTTTTCTTCTTTAGCATGCTATTAGCATGTGGCTGAGACAAACAAACGGTTAAGTTACGCGCTGTAATGTAAAAAATCAGCGATTTTGTTGATTTTGTCGTCTGAGATGTGATGTGGGTCAATCAGCAATTTGTTCATAGCTGTGTACCGTAGCTACTTTGTAGATGGTCCAGTATAAGTACCACTTGCTTAGCAGCACCAGTTGAGTGTTTCAGGAAGCACTGACATACGCTTTATATATGAAACAAGCTGGCGTGTCTGGCTTCTCTGTTACTGTAGGTTTGACTTGTCTAGTTACTATTTTCACCAATGGAACAAAGACATTTAAAAGTGTGAAACCCCTAAATTCCCTTCTAATTACACTTCAATGTGGTTCCCCACACTGGGAGTAAAGAGCTTCAAAGCAGCCTAGTTTGTCCCATTATGACTGGTTTGTCCAAACATCCTCTCCACCCTCAGCTGTGCCATGACAGAGGTTACCTGGTGACACAGGACGAGCTGGACCAGACGCTGGATGAGTTCAAGAGTCAGTTTGGAGACAAGCCCAGCGAGGGTCACCCGAGACGCACGGACCTCACTGTGCTGGTGGCGCACAACGACGACCCCACTGACCAGATGTTTATTTTCTTTCCTGGTAGGTTCATGCCTATTAATACATGCGCAGGGTACTTAGCAGTCCTTCATTTACCAAAAAACTAATTGTCCGTGGATCTAAAAAAAATGAGTAGTGAAAAAAAAAATATATATATAAAGTATATTTTTCTTTACTCTTCAGAGGAGCCCAAGGTTGGAATCAAGACGATCAAGATGTACTGTCAGAGGATGCAGGAGGAGAACATCACACGAGCCATCATCGTTGTCCAGATGGGCATGACGCCGTCAGCCAAACAGGTAAACGCCCTCATCCTGTATGAACGTTTCGCACTTGTCTCTTGTAATAATGTGGCGGCCTTCTTATTGTATTTGTGCTTTTTTTCTTGGTAACCATATTTTATAAAATGTCTCCTTGCAGTCTCTCGTTGACATGGCACCCAAGTATATATTGGAACAGTTCCTCCAGCAGGAGCTGCTCATTAACATCACAGAGCACGAGGTAAACCAAGCGCTGTATTGAGATCTCATCGACACCGCTGATAGAATTGCATTATTTGTTTTTGATCCGTTGTTGTGTCTTTCAGCTTGTTCCAGAACACATCGTTATGACGAAAGAGGAAGTGGTTGAACTTCTGGGAAGATAGTATCCTCAAGCCCACGGCACTATTTAGAGTAATTGAACAATGTTTAGAAATGCAGGAACTGCACTCGATACTTTCTATTTGTAACAAAGTAAAAAAGAGCAGTTGATTTCCCCCAAAAAAAACATCAAGTTGTTTTTAGTGTCTTTGAGACCCGGCTCATCGTGAAAATATGTATTTGTTGTCTTTCTTTAACATTTTTTACTTCAGCAAATTAAAGGAAAGTCAGTTGCCGAGGATTCAGGCCGGTGACCCTGTGGCTCGATATTTTGGGTTAAAAAGAGGACAGGTAACACATTGATAAAACACTTGATTTAAGAGCCTTTTCTACCAATGTTTTTCCAAATCCAAGTACTTGCCCTGTTTTTTTATTATACTGGATTTAACTAAAAGAAACACAAGTCACGGAAACTGGAATTTTATTTTGAACACACAAGGAAGGGATTTGCATCTTATATGTGATAACAGCTGGAATTTATTTGAACCACTAACCACATGCAAATAAAAAGAACAAGAAGCATGCAGCTTGTGATCCCACTCAAGTTCTGCTATTTCTTTCCTAAAACTTTTGCAGGTGGTGAAGATCATCAGACCGAGTGAAACCGCTGGGAGGTACATCACATACAGACTGGTGCAGTGACCGGTGAGCGAGTTATTCACAAAAAGCACATTGATGCTCCCGTTGGACTATTTGTTTTAGCATTAACGGGACGCTCTGCCAACTCCTATGGGAATGTCCCCTGAATGAGAATGTCATGCTGCTTTTCATAAAACAGGTTTTGTTTCTTTCCAGATTATTTCCATATTGTGCAACATTGGAGGACCAGTGAAAATTCTGATATCATCCTTCTTTAAAGTTTCTATTTGTAATGATTTTGTAAAATAAACTTTTGATTTGATGTGGAAGTTAAAGGTCTTTGATGGATGAAGCTTCTGCCGTGTGCTTAGTCACGATGGTGGCAACTTCACCCAGAGCTGCTCCGTATGCAAAATGTAAACCGCCCGTCTTAAATTACAGGTGAATATGCCCATAAACACACAACTATTTAAATTTTACGGTTTTGGACCTTTTGTTTAAAGGCCATGTTGTCTCCGCTGCGTATGGAAGCTTTGACAGCTCGTTGTTGCGCTTCAGACCTTCTCTTAAACCCTCCCAGGGAAGTGAACACGTCTCTTTTCAATAGCAGAAATGGTTTTGGTTATTTGTGTTCCTGCTCACCTTTAGTTCCTTGCATTATGTAAATAAAAGATGGAACACATTTAAAAATACTTTAATTATAAACCAAATATCGAGAACGAGGAAATACAGGCAACATTTAAAAGACAATACTAAATTTATTTTAAACCTTTTAGTGCTGAAATAAAACCTTTGATTTGCTTCTGAACTGCACATTAAAACGACTTACTGACCACTTTTCCTTAAGCCTGCAAGAGCAACGAGTAAAACATTAAAAAAACATATTTGCAGTAGTAGGTATTTAAAACTTCTTGAAATGCGTAATTGAAACAGCAGTAAGCGTGCCAGGATAAAACTGCATTCAGGATATTACATTTTAATGATTAAAACCAGATCGACGCACAATGATTCAGACGAACTCTGGCTCACTGTCCCGCTTCCTGGTCAGGGGCATAATCTTTCTGCACAGACTCGGCAGCGGGACTCCGGGGGAGAACGGGTGGTGGTTGTTGTTGTTGTTGACGTTGAGCTCGGCCAGCGAGGCGCTCAGGTCGGGCTTCGCCGCCCGGTCCTCGTCTGGCGGCCCGCTGTCGGGCAGCGCGGGGGGCTCCGCCAGGTCGACGCCGCCCGGCTCGATCGGTGTCGCGGACTCGCTGGACAGGTCCAGGCTGTCCACGCTGTCCTGCCTCACCACGCTCCTCCGGCCGCTGTCGTCCAGCTCCGAGCCGGAGAGCTGCTCGCTGGAGCCATGAGAGCTTCCTAAAAAAGGAGTTTATTGCAGTTATACTCGAAGGCCCAGTCATCTTAGAGGGGCTTTTGTATGAATTCTATTCAGGAATTGACGCTCAGTTTGAAAAAAAAAAAAAAACGACCCGCCGGCCGAAAGACTTACCACATCCCTCCTCCATCTTGTCAGATTCTGGTTTATTTGGCTCCTCGCTGCCTCCATCCTCCTCTGCATCAGCAGAGACCACAATCTTGTCATCTGCAATACCAACCTGAACCAGGAGGTGGAAATTAAGATATTGTTATTTTCTCTTTAATCTCTTAAAAAGATACAAAAAATAAATAATAATGAAATCTAAAAATGAGTTATGTTGGCAAATAATGAACATCGTTGGTCTTTCAGTCGGAACACACAGAAAATAAAAAAATTGCATAATTATATTTAACAATGATTAAATGTTTCCATAACAGGGGAATTATGTAAACAAATTGTCATTTAAAGTTTTAATAATTCTGGAAAAACTGAATTTAGGTGTAGAACATTAATTACACAACTGCCCCCCTCCGCACACACGGGGGGGGGGGGGGGGGGGGTCCCACCTGCTGCGTGGAGGTGGAAGCAGAGCGACCGGCTCGGTTGGACTGGGGGGCTTTGGACTGGAAGATGGACGAGTAGAAGACGATGAGGGACTCCACGATGCGGGCCTGGTGGGGGTAATCCACCAGAGAGGACAGCGATATCGTGGCCCCGGTGGGACGGGGACGCATCAGGGAGGGGCCAAACACGATGCCCAAGTTACTGGCACTCATCTTGTTGTCTTCCTCCAACTCCGCAATCCTGGAAATACGAAGAAAGATAAAATATATTTTTTCAAAAGAAGAATGGAAGAAGGCGGGAAGATGAATCTCCATACAGTCACGTACCTGCGCAGGTGGCGGATGAGGTAACGCAGCGTCGCGAGGTTGGCCTTCGGCAGCTCCTTCAGCAGCTCCTTCAGCTTGTCCACCAGGACCAGGACCTCCGGGTCGGTGTCGGGGCCCAGATCCACCAGCTCCGCCCCCTTGCAGCCCGCCGGGCTGACGCTGTGGGACTCCGCCTCCTCTCCCTCGGCGGCCTCCGAGTCGCCCTGCAGACTCTCCTTGGCCAAACCCATCAGACAGTTGTACAGGCGGAACAGCATGATGGGCTCTGGCAGCTGGAGGGGGGCGGGGGGTACAAGGAGGAGCGTTACAGCGGCTGGATCATGTATCATCCTCCAAGTACGGAGCAGCATTTTATATCCCTGCACCTGTCTGAGGTAAAGCTTGAGGACGTTGCTGATGTCATGCGGGGAGCACTGGGACAGCTCCACCAGCTCCTTGCCGTTCTCAAAGGCCTGACACAGCTTCTCCACACGCGTCTTCACCCCGTTCACCCGGTAGATGCCCTGCGAGGAAGAGGAGGAGGAGGAGGAGACTGACAGCTTCAAAACAGACCCTGTGGCACATACTCAAGGCATCCAGCACAGCGCCCCCTTTAGCAACAACAGCGCTTCCCTCCGCACCTTCATCTTGAGCGCCCGTCTCTCGATCTCTGAGACGCACTTGGTGATGATGAAGGGGATGCCGTCGCTGGCGCAGCCGGCCACCTGCGAGAAGTCCCTGCCGAACAGCTGCAGGCGGCCCTGCAGCTTCTTGTGGCCGCATTGGATGGCCAGAGTCTCCAGGCAGCGCTTGTGGCACGCCAGGAAACACTGCAGCGGAGGAGGGGGGGGAGACAGGACAACGTGAAGGCGCGTCGGCGAAACGCATTCCCCCCGAGGCAGAGGCCAAGGCGACTCTCACCTCCTCGCACTCGGCCCCCTGGAAGTAAACGTAGCTGTCACACTCGCGGCACTTGGAAGGAGTCCGCAGCTTCCTCAGGCGGTGAGTCTGCGCCGCTTTGGACAGGCCGAGGTTGCGGAAAGGTCGCGTGGACACCACCACGTCGGGGTCCATGCCGTTCATGGCTGAAGAAATAGAAAAAAAATCTCAGCCGGCAGTGGAGATTTAAATGTCACGGCGAGCGGCAACGAACGGCGAATCTTACTCGGAGCTTCGAATGACGTCACGTTCGAGTCTTTCTCGTCTGCGTCCTCATTGGACGACATCGTTCCGGTGGATGACGTGCGAGCGATTTTACTGATGTCGCCTGGAATAAATACGCAGTTTAAACACTCGCACCAATGAAGACCGTCACACGTGCGTCCTGCCTTTGAACGATCGTTTCCCGACTCACTCGTGCTCGCGGTGGGAGACTCCAGGCCTCCCTCTCCGCCCACGCTGTCGTCGCTCACCGTGGAACCCCACGACTTGTGGCCCTGCCCTGGGGAACGGACAAGGGAATGAATGAATGAATGAAAGGAGCTGCGGCAGGAACATCTGCGGCGGGCGGCGCTCACTCTTGCGCTGAGCCTCCGCGTCTCTGTTGTCGGCGGACGCGGCGTCGGCGTGGCTCGTCTGCTCGGCGTTGAAGCTGTCGTTCCTCATTCTGTGGCCGCTGAGACGCAACGTGTTTTAAAATCATTATTATTTTGAAAGAAAAGCTTGATTAATGCTACAGCGGTTTCCAGTCGTTAACTGGATGTAGCTTTGTGTTCACGTCAGAATATACAAGATGGGGGGGGGAAGAGGCTCTTACTGCGACGACGAGCTGGCGGGAGAGTAGTTCTCGAAGTCGTAGTGGACGGTGGGCTGCTCCGGCAGCTGCAGGTCCCTCACGTGGGCCGCGTACTGCTGCCCCGGGTCGTACAGCTTGCTGCTCTCGCACAGCGTCTGGTAGTGGACCGGCAGGGCCACCGTCTGCATGTGCATCAGCTGGTAGTAAGAGATGGTCGCCTGGCGCGGAGGAGGAAGAAGAGGGCGTTAGGACAGAATGCAGAGAAGTGAAGGCTGTGTGTGTGTGTGTGTGTGTGCGCGCGCGCGCTCTGACCGAGCGGAGCGTCTGGTCGCTCTGTTTGATGACGTCCTGCAGTTGTCTCAGCACCGTGACCTTTGTGTGCTCCAGGTCCAGCTGCTGAGCGGTGGCGTCCGCTATGCACGTCCGGTAGGTGGCCTCCGCCTCGTCCGACTGCACAGACACACGTTTGAGGATTTTAACTTCACTTTGAACGAATCTCTGAAAACAACCGACAAGCTGATGGATTAAAGTCGTCGGTAAGAACCTTGTTGCGAGCCTCTTCCTCCAGTCGCTTCTTCTTCTCCACGGACTTGGCGGTGGCTCCGCCTCCTTCCTCCTCGGCTCGGGAGGCTGCCGTCTTGGCCTTGTCGTGCTCCTCGCAGCGGACCATGAAGACTTGCTTGGCTTTACGCAGGTTCACCTCACACTCCATCTGAAAGGCGGGTCATTGTTGGCCCTTATAGTCGGTGACATGGAGACGAGTCTCACCGCTAACGCTAAAGGCTCGTACCAGTTTTCTCTTCGCTCGAATCCAGTGTTCCTTGATCTCCTTCCGTCTCTTTTCGTGCTCCTGCTTACGTTGCATCAGCGGCTGCGTTGACAAACACAAGTGTCGATGGAGGGCACGATTCTCTCACACACACGCACAGGCACACACACACACACAGGCACGCGCACACACCTGGATGAAGGTCTGGGTGTGCAGGGTGGTGTTGGCCTGCTGCAGGCCGATGCTCTGCTCCTGGTCCTGCTCCAGAGCCAGCGAGTAGATGGAGAAGAGGGGCATGTGGGGCTGCAGGGAGTCAACACAAAGGGAGAAGGTCTGATATGCAACAGGAAAGGCTGCGTCACTTTCAGTCAACGCCGCTGAGACGAATGGAGGTTTACATGCGTGATGCTGTGTTTGCAGGACTGGTACAATCTCTGGAGGCCTTTGGAAAACTCCGCCTCTGGTCAAATAGAAGAAAACAGGACAATGTTAGCAAGCTGTTCTACTCTTAAATCATTACAGTCAATTACAAATATGAATCTGCTGGAGCCCCAACCTGTGTGCAATGCTTCATTTATGTCACTCATAAGTGGTAAATACATTTTAAAAAGCAAAAAAAAAAGAAATCACTGAAGAACATCCAGTGCTCAAAAGACTTTAAAATCGTGGAGGCTTTTAAATATTCTTTAAACGAGGTGTCCAGAAATGTTGATTGTGAACTTGACAAGTCGCTCACCCAGCGAGGTTCTCTTCTCCACGTAGCTCATCAGGTCCTTCATGTACTTTGAGATGGTTTTGGCATAGAGCAGCGCCGAGTCCACCCCTCCCTCGCTGTTCTGGAGGATCACGTCCACCTCCTCTGCTCGGCCTGCGCATCAACACACGGACACGGACACACACACACAGGTCAGCGCACGGAGCGAGCAGACAAACGTCTTTATGCCAGCAGGGGGCGACCTGACGGACACACTGTGTGTGTGCTACGCTTGGATACGGGTCGGCCTACCCATGTCCTGCAGGTCGCTCCTGAACGGCCCCCCGTCGGCTCCCGCGGAGGCGTACAAGTTCTCCATCGACTGCACGGAGGAGAGGCAGACACAGACACCTCAGGAGGTTTACGGGCGAGAAAACCTGTAAATAACCTTCTTCCATGTACAACTACAAGCACATTTGGGACGTACTGCTTGGACTAAACATTGTAACCTTGAACTTTTACACCCGTGTATCCGCAGCACGGGATTGTGGGTAAAAATAGCCAGGAAAAGCGTGTTGCAAAATGTGAGCAGATACAGTAGGACATCCTGGTATCAGCGCATGTGAAACTAAATATCAGTCTTGCATTCTAAATTGTATAGTGGCATTAGTTTTGAAAAGTTGGAGGGTGGGAGGGGGAGGGGGGGGGGGGGGGGGGGGGGCTGGAATTAGGTTTTACAAGCATGATGATAAAAGTCCTCCAGGTCCTTTGCAGTGCGTTTATGCAGGAAGTATCTGCGCGTTTTACTCACCCTGCTCTTCTCGGTGGGCAGCAGAGAGAGCAGCGTGCTGCTGTCCACCTCCCCCATCAGCAGCTCCGACACACTGCGGAGACACGCGCAGCATCGGTGAATACGACACGGATGGAACGTTGTCGCGGCGGCGCGCTGACGAGGACAGAAACGGGAAACGGTCCCGGAAAGCCTCCACATGCACTAGAGACTAAAGCCGGATTGCTTCGGTTTGGTTTTGCCAATTCTGGAACCCTGAGTTTGTTCAACTACCATCATGGTACAGGCCCCATGCTTCACAAACACAAATATTGACTATTTGTAAGGGCTATTCGCTCAAGGTGGTGCCACTCCTTCTCCATATATCTGAGTAAAAAGGAGACGTGGAAAGTAACTTTGGTGCAGAAATACATTAAACAGAGCAGATCCGTCATTCGCAGGGTAACGGCGGTTTCGTTTACGCTGGACGAAGCGAATGGCGTCTCCATCTCCGTGTTTCTCTGTTGAGTCGAGCAGGAGGAAGAGCGGAGGAGAGAATGAGGAAACAGACCCGTCGGGCAGATTTCAACCGTCTCTGCCAGCTCACTTCCTCCTGCAGCGCTGTGACGGATGTCTAAACCCTCAAAGAACAAAGGCCAAAAAAAGCTTTCTCTGCTCGTCCTTCACTTTTATTCATCAGGTTATTTTCTATAGTGAAAACATTCATCTCGAAAAATGAAATGAAATGAACGATGTGGCAGCTTTGTAGTAGTTTTATGAGTTTGATTCCTCTAAAAGAGCCTTTGCGGTTGTCATCTCAGTGTGTAGACATCTGCCAGGTAGTCAACAGCGATTTAGAGTTTGGGTTTTGTGTCATGCGTGTTAAAAAAAAAAAAAAAAAAAAAAAAGAAGAACCACTTCCTGTTTTCGGCTCAGCCTCATGCAAAATGCGTCAACATCACTGAACTGAAAACTCCCAACAACAGACTTGCGACGCACAACATCGCCTCCTCTGCACGAGGCGCCACGTGGGTGGAAACGCCGCCGCCAAAGGGACGACGGCTCCGTCACTTTGGGAGCCACGAGGCAACCAGAGGAGTCGTTTACTCACTTGCTGCTAAAAGCCACTGCGATCGTTTCTATCGCCTTCTCAAAGTCCTTCTTATCCGCCTCGTTGCAGGCCTCGTAGTGGAAACCTGAGAAGTCACAAGCGCGCACATGTTCAGGTTTCAACGTGGTCGACACACACGCGCGCACACACACACACACACAGTGTGAAGGAAGCTACCCCAAAATAACTTTTCTCTACGATGATGTAAAAGGCTTTGATGAGGTGTGAACATGTCACATGGGCGGAAGGCTTCACTGGGCCATGAAGGCCACTGACCTTTGACCTTGGATATGAGCTTGCCGGCAGCGGTGAGGATTTCCACGGTGTTGAGCAGCGGGTAGGTGTTGATGACCTGGCGCAGCACCCGCAGGACCTCCCCCAGGCACTCGTGAGCGACGGGCCGCTGACTCTCCCTCTGTCCTGGGGGGGTGGGGAGTAAAGAGGGGGGGGGAGGGGTTTAAAACACACATGGATCAACGTTTTGAGGTTACGTCCGTTAGCGTCGCGGAACCACCGTGCACACGTGACAGCGGCACGGATCTCCTCGCGTTGCTGGTGACAGACGGACGAGTCCCGAGTAACAGGTCGAAGCTCCTCTGCTGTGAGGTCACTGGTGACACGCAGAGGCCTGCATCCTCATTTCCACACACACACACGGATGAACTTTCCAACACACTTTGTTTAATGTCACGAGCCCTTTGGCAGGCAGCTCATGGAGGCCAGAGGACAGCTGACTGTGTGTCAGAGTGTCAGAGCTGCAGCAGAGACGTTAAGAACAGTGAGCTGCGCAGCAGATGATCGGCGTGCACGATTAGAAACCAATCACTGTCTGAAGCGTCCGAAAGAATAAAAATGCCACCTAAAAGATTCAGTGGAGGACACGAGGCCCACGGGACTGTGCTGCTGGTGGAGGACAGGGGACGCACAGGAGACGAAGAGGCCATCCATCATGACTTCCCGTTTAGCGCTGTGTGGGTGCAGAAGCAGGAGGGGGGGGGGGGGGTGGGGGGGGGGGGGGGGGGGGGGGGCTGTTTGCGAAGGACTCCAGGAGGGAAAAGCGAAGCGTTCATGAAGGCCGTGCGAGCGGCTTCCTGCTGGAGTCGGACGCGCTCTGCGGTCGCCTCTGTGGGCGCAGCGGAAACGCGGCGCTTCAGTTGGAGATTGCGACGCTCGCAGAAGCTTCCTCGCTCGCTTGCTTGCTTGCTTGCTTGCTTGTGCAAGGTGGCCCCTCCCCCTTTTCCCCTCCCCCACAACTTGTGCAAGAAGAAGCTTTTGTGGACACCTCATGTCCTCGTTATGCAAGTCGAGAAAGGGGAAGAGAAGTCAGTCATCCCAGAAAGACCATCGACACTAAAGAGTGAAAAGGTCGCTCCATTAATTATCGAAATGAAATGAGTTTCTCTCCAGGTTTGTATTTATAAAATTGTTCAACGTGTTCTGTGAGCACAATTAGCCCCAAACCTCTAAAAATGAATCCTCCCGTTTACCTTCGGCCAACACGACGTCCTTCAGCTTCTCCACGGCCTCGGCGAATCGCGCCACGTCCCTCAGCAGCGCCGGGATGTCCTCCACCTCGATGGCCGTGCTCTCCGGACCGTCCGACGGCGTCGCCGGGACCGAGGCCGCTTTGCCGTGGCCCTTGGCGAACACCCACGACTGCAGCGGGAAGCCTGTTATCACAGGAACGTCTGTCTCTTTGAGGCCGTAAAATCACTGAAAATAAAACTGTTTAGAAAACTGTATACTTGAGGTTATGTTGTGTTTGATCAACTCTGAGGAAAAGAAAATGCAGCTTGTGTTGCGTTCCTTTTTGCTCCCAGACAAGAAATAGTCTGTAACCCCACAGAAAAAAAAAACTCCAGTTTAAGTTAAACAAACAGAACGGCGAGATTTAGAGTGGCCGCTTATGGAACCTTTGGAGAGCCAGGCTAGTCTTTATGCTAAGCTAACAGTCACATCATACTCATCCTCATCTTTAAATGCCCCTCTGTTTATTAAGATCATTGTAACTTCAATATCTGAGTAAGTCGCCTTCGTCTTTCCTTCGTTCCTTTTTACATTTGAGACTAAATGTCTCGAAATGAGCAAATCCAAAGTGGTAATGACACTGCCAAACGGCTCAGGGCTTCACGGTGGATAAATGGAGTGAATTTAGGGAATTTTCAGGGATTATTTCACTTATTGAACATCAGGCAAACAAAAAGGTCCTTTCCTATTCATTTTGTGCACTTTACTCCACGTTTGGATTCCTGCACACTTCTCACCTGCAGCGCTGGCGTGTCTGCTCAGCGCCGTCGGCCTCTTCAGGGTTGCCACGGGAGACGGGCCGCCGCCTTGCATCGCCGCCGCCAGCTTGCTGTGCTGGGTGCTGGGGGTCCCGGGGCAGGACAGGGAGGGGTCCTGCGACCCGACCGACGTTGGGGTGAGGGTCGATTGGAACGAGGAAGAAGAGGAGGAGGACGACGAGGACCAGGGCGAAGAGGCGAGGCCACCGTCAGCCGCATCTTTCCGAGGCTGCTCCTGCAGGATGGAGAGCTGTGGGGGGAGGAAGAGGAGGAGGACAGAGGGACATCACATGACTAGCTTCCAGCTCAGGCCTAAAAACACAGCAGCGCTTGTTGTTAAACACACACCAAGACTTTCATAAGATCCTGAGTGTCGTTGAGCAACACTTCCTGACTGCACGCCGCTGCCGGGCGTGGCAGAGCACGGCGATTCATTTCAAGAAAAATAAAATAAAACGTTTTAAAATCAATGACCTCACAACTGGAAATAAAAAGCCTTCCATTAAACGCATCTCATCTGGCCGCCACGCTTCTGCCATGTTATTCCGCGGCAGAGCGCGCGCCCCCGCGCACGGAAAGCCCCGTACCGTTACCTGCTTGAGCCAAACGTTGTGCTTGTTGGGCAGAATGTCCACCCGGTCCTTGCCCGCTTTGCTCTCGGCCTTCTTCACCCTCTGGCTGGAGGAGTAAGGGTTGTAGCTGCGTTTCAACATGCTCATGTCTCCCCGCGCTTCTACAGCTCAGCGCGCACACCGAGTGAACCGACGGACTTAAAAAACAACGCGCCCGGTAAAAAACAAACGACAGAGTCCCGTCCGAACCGCGCGTAAAGTTCGTTATCTTAAAAAACCCATCAGGGCTCCCAGAGGAAACAACCGTCACTTGGAGCGGCACCTGCGCCCCGGTCCTCTCGCCGTCTGGAGGTCATCTGACGAGCACACACGCACGCACGCATACCCACACACACACACACACACACACGCGCGCAGAAACCAGAAGTGATGCGCTACACTCACGGGCGACGCGCTGCTCTGCGGCCCGGGGCTTCCTGCTCGGCTCTTCTTCGTGATGGAGGGCGTCTTGATGAGTTCCCGTTTCTTCCTGGCGAACATCTTCAGCGTGCCTCGGCCGTCCATGCCGACCTCTCGGAGTTTCACGCGCAAGCCGCCCACCCAGCCGCCGACTCGCCACTTGCGCGCTGCTGCGCCTGCGCCGCCGCTCAGCGGGTGGTGCCCGGTTCCATGCGCGCCGCCTCGCAGCCACGAGTCCGACAGCTGCCTGTCAGTCAGCCGTCTGTCCTTCCTCCTCGTGTCGCTGCTGCTGCCGCCGCTGTCGCACATCGAGCCGCGTGCGTTCACGGCATCCGCCTCTGCGCGTGCGCGGACGTTCGGTTTCCCCTCAGGGGAGGCGGAGGGATTGAAAAAAACCACAAAACTAAACAAATCCAACGCGTAAGTTGCGTCGCGGGGTGAAGCGCAGTGAAGAACCGGCGGGGCAGAACTTTGGGGTTGAAAGTGTAAGTAAAAGTGACCGAGGGGGCAGATTTGACTTCGTGCTGTTTTGTTACGTTCTCAGAGAGCCGCTGCGTCCGGATCCTCATCAGTTTATCCCTCACACACCTGCGGGTGTTTCCACCACGTGACCTGAACCTTTTCACGGTATCCCTCCGCGGACACCTGCTCCAGACCACGAATGAAAAAAAAGAGGGAGAGAAAGCATTTGGAAGGTGAAAACAAATGTTATCAGTAATCACAGATACAAGTTATTTTGTAAATATTGGGAGACATTAAATACAGGATTGAGGACTTGTGTCCACTAAATGTCCCGTTTCTAAAACTCAGTTAATTTTTTTTGTTGCCCTTTGCAGTTTATTTCAAGTCTTGTTATATTTAACAAAAAGTTTACTTTTTACGTCTGTAATGTGTTTTTTATATTTGAAAGTCGTCACATGTACAACATGTCAATGGGACAATCATGGATAAACAAAGGCTCCACTGGAAAAATAATTTAAATGATTGTATTTTCTGCCCCTTATAGTTTTCATTTTGAGCTTGTAATTAATCTATGAGGCACTTTGAACTTATAGTTGGATTGCTTGATTGCCCCAAGTGGTGTTAACGCATGTGCAGGTTCCCTGTGACGGATGCGACTCCTCCGTCTGCAGGGACAGTTTCATTAATTAGACGTTGTATTGAAAGCCATCAAGATTTTTTTTTAAAATAATGCCTCGTAGTGGTATCAGACGCATCTTGGGGCTTTTGATGAGGAAACATGGAAGAGAAAACAATTAAAGCGAGTGTTTATGTTTAGATGTGAGAACAGAACATCGAGACACATTGGTGCGTTATGAAAATGCCCCGTGGTTCGTCCGAGAAGAAACGTTTAGGCAATAGTTTAATGAATTTCCAATGTTGCGTCTCCTCGGCCAAGTATCCAAGTATCCTTGTTTTTGTCGTCTTTCGGTGTAAAATTCAAATGAAAATTCAATTATTTATAAAACAAACATTTTCCACACCATGAGCCTGCAGCCTTTGTGGCCCCTCGGACTTCTTGATCCGACCTCGGAGGAGTTTAATTATCGGGAAAACTCTTCACAGCTCGATTCAAGGTTCCAATGTCCAAAAGACACATTAAAAGCTAACGTTGTAACATTGATGGATTGTCAAGGTTGTGTTGAATGATGATAATCCTGCCAAATACATAAAAGCAAGAAGCATCCACGGTTGTTTTTGCCAACTCGTACCATTGAACACGCCCACATTTAAAATCAGTAAAACGGTTTAATGTAGAAAACGTTAAAGATGCATCCAAACATTCCATAAATGTTCTGAATATTTCTATGTAACAACTCATTTGCTTTCTAATAAAACTAGAATTTGTTTCCATGTCACAAACCGTGGCAGTAACAAAAAGGTAAAGGGGCATTTAAATAAACAAATAAGAGGCACTTTGACCCAAAACATTCATGGGAGGAACCAATGTGAAAACACAAAAAACAAAGGGCATCTCCCACACCTGAACAAAGCCCGCTGTTGAAAAAGTTACAAAATGACCCAAAAGAGTTTGAGTGAGTGAAACAGTGTCTTTGAGCTCTAGAGCTCCGTGGCCGGACCCCACTCGATGTCGTCCTCCTCGTCCTCCTCGGAGCTGTCGCTGCCTTGGATCTGCGTGCGTCGGAACTGGACGGCCTGGTGATGATGCGCGAGCCTGTCAGAGGGGGGGGGGTCTGGGTGAGAACGCCGTTTGACTGCGGTTGCCAAAGACAACCAAAGAAGAAGAAGAAGAACTTACACAATGAACTGAGGGCCCTTCTTGTCCGCGGCTGGTTCCTGCGGCTCGGCGGCGCGCGCCTAGAAGAGAGAGGACGCCGCTTTTTACTTTTTACTGTTTTCACAGGCTCATGATAAATCAGCAAATATTTACATTTAAGTATCTAGAGCCAGAAAAAAGAAGAGCCAGAAAGAAAAGAATTTACCGACTGATTACATGTCATGTGACCTGATAACTATAAAAACAGGCTTCTTCCTGTTAAAAGAAAGCAGCACTACCTGCTGTAATTTCTCCTCGATGGCGGACAGGCTGGCGTGCTGCGGGCTGGCGGGCGGCGCCTCGGCGTACGTCGGCTCGGCCGCAGAGCGCCGGGCGGACGGGTCGGGCGCTATGAAATCCGGGGGTCCGTCCGACGGGGTGGTGGGCGCGATCACGTCCACGGCGCTGAAATCTGAGTCCGTGAAACTGCGATGCGTGAAGTCTTCCTCTTCCTCTTCCTCCTCCTCCTCCTCCTCCTCCTCCTCGGCGGCGCTGTGGGCGGGGCTGTAGCTGTTGTGCCGCGGCGACCTGGGCTCGGGCACCAGCAGCAGCGGCGGGATTCCTCCGAGCGGCCGGGAGACGCTGTCGTCGGAGTCCTCGGCGTCCTCGGCGTCCTCGGCGGGCTCAGACGAGCGGGCCAAAGCGGAGCCGGCCACCCGGGCGCCTCGGCTCAGCGTGGCGGCGTTCTCCTCCAGCTCCTCGTTGTCGGTGTAAACCTCTCCGTCCGTGTCCTCCAGGTCGCTGGCGGCGCTGAGGTAGTCCGACTGCATTTTGTCCAGAGCGTCCAGGTCCTGCTCTCCGCCGCTCTCCAACTAAGAGACGTCAAATACATTTTAAAATGCAGTGAATCTTGGTTTACTGCAATTTACTTTAAGACGCGAGAACGTGAGCCTCATAAAACAACAGAGACAAACGGGACAAACGGGACTCATCAGGTGCGTTTGTTTACCTTCACTTCAGACACCCAGACCGGTTTGGACTGCTGGTGGCGGATCTTGTCCTTGAGGCTCTCGTACCAAACGTCGGAGCCGGGCTGCAGGTCGACGCGCGCTGCAGCGAGACGGCACGGCGGTGAAGCGGCGAGCGTAAACGCGGGTTTTAACCCCGCCCCGTGTTTACGCCACGTCAACGGGGGAGACCTTCCCTACCTGAGAAGAGGTGGCTGCAGTGCTTCCTCAGCTTCAGGGCCTGCGTGTAGAGGCGCCTGGAGCTCTTGGTGGAATCGGGGCTGTACCTCTGCCGCATGGCCTTGACGTCCTTGCGGCTGTGCGGGTCCAGGAACAGCACCATCGGGTGGTACTGGATGTAGTTCAGCCTCTCCACGGCGGTGGGGGTGATGTCCAGGAGAGGGTGCTTGTCCTGGTTACAGAGCGGGTTAAAAGGAGATCCAGATCCGGGACTGACGAACGCTAAAGACGACCCCGTTCCTTTCTGCTCACCTTCTCTGCGATTCTCCTCACTGTGTCCAGTTTAATGACCGTGGAGTCGCCGTCTCCGCCTCCACTGCGAGGCACCATGTCTGCAGACAGACAACGTGCATCATCACATCGGGAGAACCCCCCCAAAAAACAACAACAACAACCAATAGACTTCTGAAACGGACCTGCCACTTCGTAATCAATGGGCATCTCTCTGGCCAGCTTCTCCATGGCGACGTCGTTAAGAGGACCCATAATGACGATGGGACGTTTGAAATTAGCTGGAGGCAAAAACAAAAGGCTTGACTGGTGATTTTACGACACATTATCTGTGTGTGCGTGCGTGTGTGTGAGATGACGCCCACCTTCTCGGAGCAGGACCCTCTCGTAGGCCGGGAACTTGCCCTGGATGGTGAGGTGCATCAAGTCCTCGCGACCCCGCCGGACGTTCTTCTCGTTCTTCTTGTTCCCCCTGAGACCCCGGAGCTTCCAGAACTCGGCCCGCGGGCCCGACACCTGCCGCTCGCCGCCGGCCCGCTGCGCCTGCTCGATGCTGGCCAGCGTCTCCGCCCTGCAGCCAGACACACAGAGAAGAAGAAGAAGAAGAAGAAGATGTGAATGGCGGGTCCCGGGCGAGCTGGACACCGAGGCGCTCTTCCTCGCCACCCCGCTGACCTGGCCTGGTTGGGGATGGTGCCTTTGTCCATCTCGTGCAGGTCGTTCCCCATGCGGCTGGCCAGCCAGTTGCCCATCTTGCCGCGGTGCATGGTGTCCACCACCCTGAACACCTCCCCCCGGGTGAAGCTCAGGCCCACGGGCCCCTCGGCCTCGTGGTCAAAGTGGGTGCGGATGTAGAAGTTGTCGGCCAGGTTGGACTTGATGATCTTCTTATAAACTGAGCGGAGGGTGGAGGGGAGGGGGGGGGTGGGGGGGGGAGAACTCGGGGTCAGTTGGTGCAGTTTCCCGCGTGGTTACGACCCGAGAGGCGTGGAGACAAACTCACTGTCCATCTTGTTCTGAGTGCAGATGTCGACGCGCTCTCCTCGCTTGATGTTCAGGAGGAAGTTGGCCGCCTCTTCTCGTGTGAAATGAGCGAAATCGACGTTATTTACCTGAAGAAAAAAAAAAAAAAAAGATGCCACGATGAAGCGCGTGCGAGAAGCATCCAGTGAGGATTCCAAAACCTGAATCCGCTGACCTGCATGATCTGGTCCCCCTCTTTCATCCCCTCCTGGTACGCCGGGCTGTTGGGCTGAACTCCGCCCACGAATATGCCAACGTCGTTGCCCCCCACCAGCCTGAGACCCACGCTGCCCTCCTTCAGGAACGACACGGTGTGAAGGTCCGAGCTGTACCTGAGCGCCAGGACAAGAGTTCATCAGTAACCCGCGTGTTTCGGGAGGGGAGGGGGGTCAGCTGGAGGATTTAACGGGGTCTCCTCACCCTGGATTCAGGGACGGGTAAGAGTCAGGAGGGAGGGAGTAGAGGGGCTCCTCCGGAAGCTTTGCTGCAAGAGATACGGAACTCATGAAACGTAAAAATCACAGCTCAGAGTCGCTCGTTATTTATTCACTAGGAACAAAAATACCATTAAAGCTGCATATTTGTCAGGTACAGTGAGACTCCTCCGGTCTCCGTTTTCATACACGCAGGCCACCAAATGAATGACAACATGCAGACACGATCTAAAGGCTTCAATCAGTAATCTACTTTGAAGTGGTTCCATCTGGAGGCCTTACAGTAAGCCGGCGGGTTGCTCTTCCCCGAAACGCCGGACTTCAGGGTGTCCGTTCTGTTGGCGGCGGGGGGGGGACCCCTGCGAGGCGGAGAGAGAGAGAAAAAAACAAAACATCACATGTGGTATTTGTGTGACGAGTCCGGCGCAGCGCGGCGGCGCGCTCTGCCGTACCTGCGGCGCCGGCCGGCGTCGTCGTCGCGCTCGGAGCTGCCGGATCTCCTGAGATGCGACAGCTGGTCCAACTCCGAGGACTCTGAAGGGAGAGAGACGGGTCAGCGCGGACGTTCGGCCTCTGTGTGCGTGTGTGTGTGCGTGCGTGTGAGAGTGAGTGACAGGCGGTAGGATACTGACCATCCGAAGGAGGTCTGGCGGGCGACGGGACGCGGCGGGGAGGCTCCTGCTTCATGGCGACCGAGGGGGATTTGATCTCGGGCAGGACTCTGATGACAAAATGATCGTTTTCATCATCTTTTCACTTGGTGATTTCGTGGTGTGGAACAAAGGGAGATTGTTCATTCTATTCTCAAAAATCACCCATTGACTGCAACAGATATTTAAAGACCACCAAAAATAAGACAAATATAAGGTTTGGTTAAATAAACCTTAGTAAGAGGTGCAGGTACACTAATGCAACTAATCAGTCCATTAAACTCTTAAATCAACGCGGATGACAGAATAAGAACACATCCGCAGCAGAGCGAGCTGTGGTTTTATCTCGATTGGGTCCTTTTGCCTCTCGGCGCCACAGACGCCCCCGTGTGGCGACTGGACGCCGGTGACGCCCCTCACCGGTATCTGCCGGCGGCCGGTTTGGACTTGGAGCTGTGGGGGGATTCGGTGCGAGGGACGGACTCGTAGCTGGCCTCCGACTCCGAATCTGAAGCGGCTGCGAAGGTCAATGAGTTGAATAGGTTTCATTACATCGGGTGGAAAACATCTGTAGAATCACACTTTAGGAACATCTGTGTCCTCCGTGATGCTTTTAACCCTCTGAAGAACTGTGTCAGGGAGTTATTCTTTTATTGGGCCTGGCCGGAGGTAGAGAGAACTCAAACACATCGTTAGCACAGTTACATAACGCACTGAGAAAAAAAGAATTGAATTTCTTTGATAAATTATTTTACAAAAAGATAAAATATAAAAATATCTTTTAGCCATATATTTATTATTATTAGACCAATGTTAAAAAAAAATAAAAAATTAAAGAACTGGCCTGGTCACAGCCTCTGCTCTGTATAATTTAATGTCACAGGATCCGGTCAAAAGGTTTATTACAAAAGGCTCACACAGATGTTCCCTCCTCGACGTTACTCAGTGACCTAAAACTGAAACGTCATTGTCTCTCACTCACACACACACACACACACACACACACACACACACACACACACACACACACACACACACACACACACACACACACACACACACACACACCTCTCTGTGGCGGATTGCTGGCAGTGACGCTGGGGGATTTCCATCGCGGCGGATCCAGCTGCGGCTGTAGAGCAACATCCGGCAGGACTCTGGAAGAGAAAAGGGGAGGCGGGAGTGAGGGAGGAGGAAGACAACAGATCTCAGTTACGTTCGGAGTGGGGGGGTGGAGGGGGCTGTGGCTAATTTGATAATTGATGAGGATTAGACTGAAATGTTGAATATTCACCTCAGGGACTCTTTGCTTTGTAACTGATCACAATAACCGTTCAGTAGCATTCGTAGTCCCGATGCGATAATATTGATCTCCATAACATGTGCAGGTTTTACATTTGGGCAGCTGTTCTACAGACGTTTGACTGGAGTATTGTTGCTGCCGCGGCGAAAGGAGCCCTGTGTGTTTAATCAGCATTTAGCCACATACAGGAAAGGGGACATGTTCAGTGCAAATTGCTTTTATTTCATCGGTCAACAAAACAAAAAGGCAACTCAAAACACAAAACACTCGGTACACAAAAAGACAAACGCTACAAAATGAGCAACTCAATCAAGATCGAGACACATAAGGGGTGTTTGACAATAAAAATGCCAAAGAAAAAAAAAAAAAAAAAGGAAAAAAAAAAGGTAAGATACATGATTAGCTAATGTTTGAACAGGACAGGTGTGCACATTCTGCTCAGTGTCCCAATCCGTGGGACGTTGGTGGGTTTGGGGTCGGGTGCGTGTGGGTGGTGTGGGTGGGGTTGGGGGTTGGGGGGGAGGGGGGGGGGGGGGTTTGGCCCTTCATCTGTACCTGTATCTGCTGAGGGAGTCCTGACTGTACGTGGTGCTTTGCCTCTGAGGAGGCGGAAAGCTCGCTTCCGACTCGGAGTCAGAGTCTGACAACAAGAGAAACACAGCGTGAGGCGGATTAAAGTGAGTCATTCAGCTTCCGCTTTCCACCACCAGGGGGCAGCAGATTAAGGGAACGCTGTAAACCACGCTGATAACAGTTTTTTGGGATCACATCGAATGGAATCACATGGAATTGTTCCTATTAATGTAATTGTGAGGAATTCAGTTAATTTATACTCGCATCAATATTAAAATTATATATATATATATATATATATATATATATATATATATATATTAGTTACATTATAACAGCATATCCGACAAGTCCGGGATATCTTGTGTGTGTGTGTGTGTGTGTGTGTGTGTGCGCTGACCTGGGGGCGGGACTCTGAGAGGGGAGTTGACCCTCCTTGGGGCCTCGTGTCGAACATCGATGGGGGCTCCGATTCCTCCCCCGTAGGCCAGATCAGGAAGAACTCTGGGTGGCGGGGGGGGACGAGAATTGTTCAAATATACTTAAAATATCCTAAAAGGGCACTAAAACGTTTGGCATCACTTTAACTTGAATGTTGTTTTTTCACACGTTACATCCCGTCTCATTTTTATTTTTCCCTCCTTCAATACAACAGAAGGTCGGGGGGGCGTTTGTCGTCCTCACTTGTATCGGCTGTCCGGGCGGGGGCTCCTCCTGCGCTGCGGGGGGGAGGCGCTGCCGTCCGAGTCCGAGTCCGACACCGGCCTGCGAGGGCGCGAGGAGGAGGAGGCGGCGGCGGAGGAGACCTGAGGAGCGAACCGCGGGTTGGGGACGATGGACATGCCGGACAGAGACCTGCGGGAGGGGACGACACGATTCACGTTCCTCATCGGAGATCTGAACGCGCGGCTCGACGTCGGTCAAACAGAAAGGAGAGGCTGACTGACTTGTATTTGTCCTTCGTCTCCGGACTGATCCTCCGGACGGGAGGAGGAGACTCGCTGTGGTCCGACTCGGACGGAGCTGAGAAAACAATCAATCATCAATCAATAGTGGTCATTGTCAGCTTTTTTTTTTGTAAAGACGTCATTTTTAAAACGACATCCCGTGGGCGGGACCGACCTCGGCGAGGAGCGTAGGACTTCATGGGCGGCCGAGTCAAAGTGGAGCGCATCGGGGAGGAGTCCCGGGACTTGGACGGAGGAGGTTCAGCTCTCGTTCTGGGTCACATGAATAAATAACAACGAGGATGATGCAGCAACACTTCACACAAAATGAGGATTTGTGTATCTGTTGCTCATCGGGGGGAACACGGAGGAACATCTAGAGGCTCTGTGTAGGATACATAATCTGCTTGTGTGAGACTTTGCCATCACACACACTTCCACTGCTCCGCCTCCGCTGTTGTGTGTACCTGCGTGTGCGTTTCTCTCTGGTGGGCTGACGGGACGTCCTGCGGGACGTAATGTCTTCGTCCAGGTCGGAAATGTCTGACGGGTAAAACACAGGCACGTTTTAGTGGACGGGTCTCTCTTATTGACGTCTTTGTCTCCCCTCCATCTCCATCCCCATTCCTCACCTTCCAGTTCGGAGCTGCTGCCTCGCCGCTCGCCGTCCTCGCTGTCGGGGCCGCTGTCCTCCACCTCCGGGATGCTGACCAGGAACTTGCGGTCGTCCCTGAGCACCGTCATGGTCAGCTTGCCCCGGCTCTTCTCCACCAGGTGCTTGGTCTCCAGCAGGGACAGGTTCTCCGTCGTCATGCCGTTGATCTGGTTCGAAGGAGACAAGAAGGAGGACTCGTATCGACCCGTCGTCGTGGTTCTCGGGCGGATGGTCTGGAACGTGGGTTCCCCACCTTGAGGATGAGGTCTCCCTCCTGCAGCGTCCCCTCCTTGGCGGCGAGGCCCGTGTCCGTCATGTGCTTGATGAAGATCTGGCTGCCCAGCTTCAGCCCGTACTCTGCAGGGAAGAGGAGGATCATCAGCACCGGTCGGGTCCAGCTGGAGGCAGAGGACCCTCCCTCCCTCAAGTCTCACCATCCGTGACCTTCTTCTTGAGCAGCGTGGTCTTGAGGGCTTTCTCCGGCGCGTTCTGGCGCGGCAGCCTCTTGTACGCCGTCGTCATCAGCGGCGGCAGCGCGTTCCCAAACCCGTTGCGGTCCGGCGAGGCGCTGCGGCCGCGGTACGGCCTGGCGTCCCGCTGGTCGCTGCCGTCCGAGTAGCGGCGCGCGGGCCTGGTGAGGGTGTCCGCGTCCAGCAGGTTGGAGTGCGAGGCGGCGCGGGTCGGCCTGACGGCCGCCGGGACCTGGATCTTGCGCGGGCGCTTCACCGTCTGGAGGGAGGGGGGAGGGGTTCAGAGGAACGCAACGGCGGCGTCGCCGTCGTCGTTGTTTTGGTCGGCGCTTCCTCCGCACTCACCAGGTTCACCGTCTTGCCGCAGGACTTGAGGGTCTGGATGGTGTAGGTGGAGAGGACGTTCTCCATGGACTGGCCGTTGACCATGACGATCTGGTCTTTGTAGCTGCGGAGCACAGAGACGCGCCGGTGAGTCCGGTTCCCCGTGCGCTCGGTTACGCGAGCGAGCGTTGGCGGAACTTACAACAGTCGCCCGATGGCCGGTCCGGTGGGGAGCACGTCAGACACCACCACGGCCGTGTCCCCGGTGTCCGGGTGAGGCTTCTCCCGGCCTCCTGAAATGGCGAAGCCGAAGCCCACTTTGGAATCCTGCCATCATGAGAGGGGGAGGGGGAGAGGGGGGGGGAGGAAGGGGGGAGACGGGGGGTGAATGAAAACAAGCGTGAAGAGCCGAGCCGAGCGACCGAGGGAGTACGAGCGCATTCCAGAGGAGAGGCAGCTGGGCGAGTCACTGCCAAATTCCTGCCGGAGTCCGTGCCGTGAAACCGAGAGGCCTGACTCCCCCCCCCCCTCCCCCCTCTCCCCCCCACCGATACCAAAGGAGACCTTTAACTTGTGTATATGTGCAGCCGAGGTGAGTTAAGTTAATTAACAACGTCTTCTAGAAACGGAAGGCGCGTTTACGGCGCGTTGAGCTTTGTTTGTTTAACAAAAGAGCCACTTACTTTGTTCAGCGTTATCGTGTGCTGCTCCCATATCGTTAGCTCCTCCATACCTGGTTTCTGGAGAGAAACAACAAAAACAAAAAAAAAAAACAATGACTTCAGCAAAAAGGAAAAGTCATCAATATCCTGAATAATGAATCCTGATACGTAACGCAGGTCCTTGCGGGGAGGACAGGTGAGAGAAACAGGAAGAGAGAGCGTACAACTCCACCTGATCTCGGCATGTGCTCACCTGTCTCAATCCGGCCTGACTGGTATGGGGGAGGGGCTACCTGTGTGTGTGTGTGTGTGTGTGCGTGCGCGTTCAGGGCTCGTTCAGTATGCACACGATCAATCAATTCTTACGGCCGGGCGTTAAAATGCAGAATGTGACCTTTAAAATCAAATGAGATCAGACAAAAATAACCACAGGTATAATTTATTATCGCCTCTTACGGCCGCAGAGACACAATGTTTTCTCTCACGGCGACGGACGTTTGACTCGTTGTAATTGGTCGGCTCAGCGGAGGCTGAACAAGTCGAGGTGTTATCGTTGTTGTTATCGTGTTATTCTGCTGTCAGAAACAGCATAAAATAGGTACTTTCCAGGACGAGGTGTCAGGGACGCTCGTTACAAAAGCACGTTACTCCGTCATCCGTTTGAGTTAAAATCTCTTCCATCCAGTCCCCAAAAAGATAAACTGGAAACATTGTGCTCAGACGAACCGCTGAAACGAAGCACGCGAGTGTGAACTCGATCAAACCAGCAGCACATTTACTCATTTCAACTCATTGAACCTCAAACGCAAACGTATCCAACCTGTTGTCACGCCCGCTAGGAACGCTAATGTCATGACTACGACGTAAACACACCGTAGTCCAATGAAAACGTGGAGGGGGGGTTAAAAAAAAGGCTGGCTGTGGATTTTCTTTATCTCAACAGAGGCCAAAAGGTCCATTGTCTGATATCGCAGTTTCACTGAAGGTGGTTAAACATGGCTGCCGGGTGCAATGAGTCAGAGTGCGTCCGGCCCCACGCGTCACATTCTACAGACACTATCAGATAACGGCAGCGTTCCGCCCTGATGTGGACCAGCAGAGAACAAACAGGACCATCTGAGACCAGAGGTCACAACAAGGTCCACCAAAGCAAATCCCAGTGTGCATATTTAATAACGCATTCTAAAGAGTCAAGGGTTAATCTTTGCCTCCGTCCTCAAAGTGATCTCTCTCTGTAACAAACGGAGTTACAGCCAAACGACAGCCATGTTTTTCTGCACCAAATATGAACCTGAAGCTCCGCCACAAAGTGCAGCCTCAAACGGTTGCGGTCTGATGGAGGACGTGAGCCTCAGGTGCTCTCAGGACACACAGCTTGGACTCGCAAACAATACAAATCTTTGTCCGTTGTAACATTTCTCACGGCTACGTTGCAGGCGAACGGTTTACGGTCAGCTCGTTACCGCTTTGTGCACCTCCTCCTCCTCCTCCTCCTCCTCCTCTTCTTACCACTTGGTCTTTGAACCTCACTTCCATCTCCCGCTGGGTCTCCTGCGCCGAACAAAACACCTGCGGCCTCCCGGTGTTATAATCCGCACGGAAACTCCAAAAACAAAATCACAGATTTCTCCCCCCCTCCGCTTCCCCCTCACCCTCACTCCTCCCCCCTTCCGCACTGGATCGTTATCCCAAAAACCGGGCAAGGTGGCCGCCGTCCAGGAGAAACCGGAGCTCCGACGTGTAACCCGAGCAGCCGTGGCGTTTCTCTCTGAGCGCTGGAGAGGAAAGAAGCCTCTGGGGGGAGGCCTCACCTGCGGCGCTCCTCCCCCCCCGGGCGACCTTTGCCCACCCAGCGGCCCGCGGTTAAAACGGGACGGCGGAGCGGCGCCGCACATCAGATGGGACATTTCAAAGAAAGGACGTCGATGAAGAAATCCGTTATTAAACCACCAAGAGGCAGAAAAAAGCACCGATTATTACAGCAGATCGTATGACGGCAAATCTCACTAGTCCTCAGTAAACGCATTTCTCCAATCATGGAATATTTATGGAGCTGCAAACTATTTCTATTTTTTTCCCCAGACAGTTAAAAGAGTTTCAGTTAAAATGTGGGATCAGTCCTAGTTTCTTTTTTTTTTTTAAGTTGAACATTACTGACACATTGATGTAGAAAATAAACACTAATGGATAAACCATATTCCGATGCTTTGATGTTGCATAACAAGCATCCAGCAGGACACACCGTATTCTACAGACCGAAGAACACAACTTCCATCGGTTCGAATCCCCCGGAAGCAAACTAAACACTTTGCAATTGAAAAATATCTGAAGAGAGTAGAACGATGAGCAAAAGGGATTAAAAGGGTTTCGACGCGAACAACGCAGACGCACAGAGGCTCAACGGCACGTCGGCCTCCGTCCACTTACAGGCACCACCAGCAGAGGTGGTGGAGTAGAAGGTGGAGGCTCCGGGGGCAGAGAGCCAAAGCGCTTCAACAACGCCATCCGCTGCTTCAGATTCATGACGCTGTGGATTTATTCTTCTGCTTCTTCTGCCGCCGACAAAAACAGCGAGGAGGACTCCTTGCTCCTCCGACCACCTGGGACGTTTTTATTGGTTCCTCACGCAGACCAAACAAAAAAAAAACAAAAAAAAAACCCCCCACCAATGATCCACCGAAAGAGGCCAAAGCATTCAGCTTAGATATGTGCACATTCCTCGGCTGCCAATGAACGCGGATCGCCTGTTGTTCCCTCTGTGACGGAGCCGAACGGGTCCACCTGTTCCTCCCGGTTTCAGACCCGGAGTCCCCCCCCCCCCCACGAGCCACCGGGTCTCTGAGTCTTAGTCTGCTGCTGCCATGGTTACGTCGGGGGAATGAGAGCGCCGGGCCGTTAATAATTGACGGGCGTGTTCGCTGCACTCTGGCTCTGCTCGCGCAGGGCCCCGCAGCCGAGCGAGGAATGCTCGGCTGCGGGGACGAACCCGTCGCACGCCGGAGGACGGGCCTGTGGTTACTGGAGAGTCCAGTCCAGTGGGGTCCAGCTCGGAGGTCGCTGCGCGTCGCAGGCTTTCATTCATTCCATCCGAAAGCTCATTTATGAAGCGCGAACGGTTCGGGCCACAGGGGCCGTTCGCCAGCCGTGTCAGAGGAGGAGGAAGTGAGGGACGAGTTCAGGTTTAACTGCTCTCAGGGTCAACTAGAGCGATAGGACTCTAAACCAGTCAATTAATCAGCAACTAATCGCTTCGGGGGTTCCTGTCCTACGGCGTGTGAACGATCCAGTTCCAGCTGCTTGAACACAAATTTGTTCTGGCTTCTTCACCCATGTGACAGCAAACCGAGCGTCTTCGAGTTGCGGAATCCATCGGATGAAAACCAGCGGAAATAGTTTACTAAAAGAAGATCGTTTTGATCGTTTTCTCTGTCCAGCTGCAGCCCACGAGGACACGAGGCCTTCTTCCACGGCGCCACATAGCAGGCATTCTTTCTGCGCGCATCCAGCTTGTTAATATTTACGACCCGAGGGGGACGGGGCGCCTTTAAAAATCGGCTTCAACCAGCAACCTTCTGCGGTCGATGAGGAAACGGCAGAGAAACCAACCCCCTGAAGCCTGCGGAGCGATTTGAAATGCAAATACTGCAGCGAGGCCGCTGCAGTGACGCCGCCGGGTCGCAGCGCTGGAGCTTCCACTCCCAGCGCAGTTTCTCATTGACATCCACGGTCAACAGTGTTTGAGTAGTGCAAACACACACTTCAAGGCTACCTGGGCAGGGGCCCCCCCCACACACACACACACACACACACACAGGAGATGCATTCAGATGACACATTCTTTCAAACAAATAACTACAAAATGAACTGTTTCAACGTGTGTTAATGAATTGGGGTTAAAGAGCTGCAGAGAAGCGCCGCTGTCGCGTTTTGCTTTGCTTTTTTTTTTTTTTTATCAACTCTTCAAGGAGAAACTGTTGTTGGAATGCCAAAAGTCGAAACTGTTGTGAAACAGGCAGGTAGAAACTCGCATGTGTGGCAGAACCAGTAAGGCGAGGATGAGGACAGTGGGGCTGACGGCCAACACGCACGCGCACGCACGCACACACTGACAGCAGGCTGTACTGTACGTAAACAACACGTGATGACGGAATAGAATAATTATAAACCACCTGTATATTGATTCAGCACTACCGTCAGCGGTCGTTCTTGCTTTGTTTCATTTCCATCTTTACTGAGCTGTCAAAGGTTTAGCTTCGACGTTCTTCGCTATAAGCATCTCTTCTCGTTCGTTTCTGACACTTTCACGTGTTCATTTTTAATAATTAAACTTCAGTAGATAAATTACGTTGAGCTGGACTTATTGCATGAAAAGGCGCAATAAATATAAATCAAGTTTCACGAAAGAAAAGCCCGTGATCGCTACAGCTAAGCTAGGCTAGCTCTGCCGCTAACGGCTAACACCTCTGCTACTGGGGTTTATGACGCAGAAAATTAATAGTAACCACTAAAGTTAGTTTAGTCAAATTAATTCATTTCTCTTCCAATTCCATTTCCGCTGGTCGCATTGTTGCCGAGGGCTTAGAGCCTTACAAGGAGACATTGGGGAGCTGTGAAGCTAACGTACCTGTAACGTCACACCTCTACACTTCCGCTTTGGAGATGAACCTGCGTTTCTTCGTCCGAGATTTTTTTTAAATCAACGCGATCTTCCTTGAAGTGTCTTTCGCTCGCGTTGACTGCTTCAGCTGTAAAAACGTCCACTTATGACTTCCCGACGACAGGTGAGGAGTGGAGGCGAGGCGCCTGACGTACAGGTGAGTTTCGAGACGTCATCACGCAGGCAGCGTCAGGGACCGGAAGTAGGTCCTCATTGTAAATAAACCCTCCACCTGGTTTTGGTTGCGATAAGAGAGGCTATTCTCTTCTTTTTTCTAAACGTGAGTTCACTGAATGTAAACACACAACTTTACGTTAAAACAAAAAGTTAATACAACAACAATAACAATAATTATTATAAATATTTAAACGATAGCAAACAATAATAATAATTGAAAAAATCATTGGTCCACTAGAGACAGATTTAGCAGCTTTGGTGCCATTATATTGTTGATAAAAAATACAAATTTACTAGAATAAACATTTACCTTCAAATTGTGTAATTTCATTTTTTTTCTCCCACTTTTCCTTCTTCAATTCTGTTGAAAAATCAATCAAAAAAATGGTATTCGTAAGTAAATCTGATATTACATTTTAAACCTCAGTTTAGTTTAGTCAAAAGCACGTCTTAAATTTGTCGGGTAAAATAAACTTAACAAAATATTTAGTAACACTGCTTTACTGATGGGAACTTACACTTGTGGTGGAGGAGAGTAAATGCATTTATTCAAGTCATTATTTGTGCTGCTATATACTTTACTCGAGTTATCAGATGAGTTATTTAATAATCCATCCTGGACTGTGTGGCGTTTATGGAGTGATATCCAGGTGTAATGTGATGCTGCAGAAACTGTGTTGTGTCCATAATGTGTGCAAAGTTAAAGTTTGTGATGCTGCCGTCACTTTTTACTTTACTCTTTACTTTCTGAAACGTAACTCTTTTGCATAAATGAGAAGCGATGATCCAGATGTTGCCTTGAAGCCTTCTTGTTAAACCGGACAATGAACCAAAGACTCGGTTTCAGCAATCTTCAATTTTTTATTTGTTTACAAAGTTAAGATTGCAATTTCATATAGTCCTTCCTTTAATGAGTAGAAAACCTTTTAAAGAATTAGTCGAAAGGCACAAATTTTACAATATATACATTTGGATCTAAATTATAAATATATAGAAAACAAAAGCACAACCCAGAATAAAAGTGCTGAACAGAATTTCTTTTTTTTATCTTTTTTTTACAGAAAAAATAGGCTTTGTTTAAAAATACATACAATCAGTAGCATGTTTTTTGTTTCATTTTTTTTTGTTAGCAATAAATTATTTCTGAGAGTGATAGCATGAATGTAATATGGTGAAGAAACGAGGGAGATGGTTACATTTTACACGGAGCGAGCCATCAAAGATCAGGAAAAAACAACAAGCTCAATCATAACCCACAAGAGAACAGTAACTCGATTATGCCATTCTTAGTGCAAAATGATAACGAAACGATCGACGACACCAACCAACCTCAGGGGACGAAAACAAAGCTCCTCCTTCCCAAGAACGCGGTCCATGTCCCTCAAATGCATAAAGCTTTATTTCTGTGACTGTATGACAACATCAAAGGCAAACCTTTTGCAGACTGACGTCTCGGAATGTGCCCGACGGGGAATATAAAAGCGACGTCAACGAGGGTACCAGGAAAACACCACGCGCAATAAGAAGCTGCACAGAGGAAACAAAGCGAGAAGAAGAAAGCGTTTGGAGGAATCTGAGATCCGGTGAGGCTTGGGGGGGGCGGGATGGGTGGGGGGGGGGGGAACGCCAACCAAGAAATAAATAACGTTTGTCGACAAAGGAAACAGCCCGTTGATCTTTGCCCCTAAGAAGGCATAAACACTTAAAAGCACTGACACGAATCACCCATCACATTGAGTCTAGAACATAAATACAGCGAGAGTCACAGCACGGAGTTCAGAACAGAGGAGCACACGCACTGCTTTAGTTTCACCGCGGCCACACCCCGAGACCCCCCCCCCTTCCCCCTCACCACCCCACCCCCCCCCCCCTTCCCCTCACCACCCCACCCCCCCCCCCTTCCCCCTCACCACCCCACCCCCCCCCCCGCCCCCCCGTTACACCTCTTGTGGGCTTCTTCCTGAGATTGACGAAAGGTCGGATTTCTTGGATGCCGGTAACTCGGTGGAATACTTTGGTATCTCTCTGCGAACCCGAGGCCTGACGAAGAAAAGCTCCACGAGTCGGAGAAACAATCCCACGCGAGGAAAGCAAAAAAAACTGAAATAAGAAAGAAAGAATCCAGACACTGTACAGCAGTACAGAACAGTGCAATCGTATTTGGTGGAGGATTATAATAGAATTTGTTTTATAGTAATCTTGAAAACTAGAAACTTCCCTGACCAAAACATTTTGTTCACTACACTAATAAGCAGGATAACATGTCTAAAATCTAAAATATCCCTTAAATATAAATAACAATAACTTTTATAATAACGATGACTAAAACACCAAAAGTCCCGTGAAAACGTACTGTACAAAAAAAAAAGGTCTCACAATCCGCTAAACTAAAAGAAGAAACAGAAATAAGGAGATTCATACCATGCAGAGGGAACCACGTAAACATTTCTATCTCACAACAGATGTGGAATATGGTTTTATTGCTTTTTGATCACGTGAACTTCATCCCGGCATGTTTACGTGAGGTTTTTTCACACACCCACACACACACACACGCACACGCACACACACACACACACACACACACGGAGAGATGGCCAGATCTCACAGGTTGTTGTTTTTATAATGTGTGTGATTGTACACAGTGAGCGGCAAATTATAGTTTGAAGTCTTGATGCCAGAAATGGAAAAAAAATGGTGTCTCAGTTTTTTGTTTTTCAGCCCTCAAAACAATAAAAACCTTGAAATTCTTTGTCATCTGCAATATATATATTTTTTAAAAGACTTTTAAAGTAATTTCAATATGTTTGGTGATCAAAAATGGCAAAAAACAACAAAAGCACAGCAGACCTTCCTGATGAAACCATGATCCAGGAGTCACATCATTGAATGTTGCTGTCTGCTTAAAAAAAAAGAAAAAAAAAGGGGTGATAACATTTTTGGGACACACCTCTCTTTAACCCTTCGCACACTGCCGCATCAGCGGGGACAGAAGGACCCGGACAAAACCAATCATACCAGCACATACGGGCTTAATGGAGGATTCTTCCTGAAGTCCACCACCAGCATAGTGTAACACAAACGACGACGGGAGGCGGGGCTAAACGTTAAATACAAATATAACATGTTTAAATTAAAATGGAAACCAACGATCAAGAGTTCACGTCTGTACATTAGGCTACATGGACTTCTTAAAGACTGCATTTATAGATTTCTCCAAAAGGCACTGTTTGCAACAGCAGACTGCTCTTCCGCTCCCTTTTTCCTCACACTAGTGTTCATCCACGCTGGGAGGGAAACAAGAGGGAGCATGAACCACAACAACAACAACAACCGAAGGAGAAGAAGAAGAAGAAGAGGACAACTGAGGCATTTCATGGCTTATCAGCTAAAAGGATTTCATCTGGGTTTTTCCCCCCGGATCTTCCAGTCCGACGCCATCGTTTTGTTTCACTCGAGCCCCGAGCCTTGCATACAGCCTAGTTTTAGTCAAGACGGACGGCCATGAAGCGCAAGTAAAAGCAAAGGAAAGTCTAAAAGGTGGTGGGGGGGCGAGGGGCGGGTTGATTTCTTGTAACTGGTGAAAGGCATTTAGAGCTTCCAGCAACTTCACCAATCATACCTCGTAAAATCAGCAGCGGGAGGTTTGTTAATGATTTCCACACTTCAGTCAGTGAGCTTTTGTTTTGGACAGCTCGTATGTTCAGTATCGCTTGTTGGTTGGTTGGTTTGTTTGTTTGTTTGTTTGTTTTACAGCTGCCTTTCACTGTGGAGGACACACTTTGGTGCAGAAATCTGATGTGGCGGAGCCCGCTGTTGCCTTGAAACCGCCTCGAGCAGCTGAACGCCACAGGTGGATGAAGAGGAGGGAGGAGCCAAGCGCAGGACAGGCAGTGACGTGACTATAGGCCCTGAGGGGGGAGGAGGAAGGGGGGAGTAGGTCCGAGGTTGCGAAGAGGAGACGAAATCTGCTTCAAAAAGACAAAAGGGCGCGAGTCCGGGCGAGCTCTCAGTCCTGCGGCCGGTACTTGATGACGGAGCCGCGGTCCGGGCCGTGCAGCATGCTGTTCAGCGCCTCGCGGACGTCGAGGTGCGAGTCCGACTGGGGGGTGAGATAGTTGGAGGAGAAGCACGTGGACGAGTTGGAGAACAGGGAGGAGGACGGGGACGTGCTGGAGAACAGGGAGGACGACGACGACGACGATGTCGGCACGAGGCCGGGCGCCGCCAGGAAGCCGGCGGGGACGTGCGCCGCCAGGCTGTTCGAGGTGGAGGACGCGGACGAGGAGCAGGAGGAGGTAGAGGACGAGGGGCTGGCTTTCTGTGTGGGCATCTGGGGGGACAGGGGCAAGTCAAACAAGTCTAGTAAGTCCTGGTGGTGGTTGCTGGTCAGCAGGTTGTGGTTCTGCTGCAGCAGGAGAGGCTGCTGGGTCAGCGCGGCGCGCTGGGCTTTGGGCGTGGCCTGAGCGATCAGCGACTCCAGGTTAAAGTCCTCCCCGTACGCCCCCGAGTGTCCCGCCGGGCCGTCCAGGCTCAGCCCCACCTCCGTGCTGTCCGGCGAGGGGGACGGCGAGTTCGCAGTCAGGTCCAGGATCTCTTCCAGGGGATTCTTCGCGGACGCGGCGAGAGACGGCGCGGTCGGACGCAGCGGAAGCGACGGGCTCTTCATCTGCTGGAAATGCGGCGGGAAGGTTTGCGGGTAAAACTGGGAGAAGTTGGAGCGGATGCTGGCCGCGTTGCCGCCGTTGAGCCAGCCGCCGTGGGTCCTCTGCGGCGTCGGGCCAGGGTTCCTCTGCAGCGACAGCAGGGGGACGTTCTGCTGCAGGGGCTGCAGCCGTTGCAGCCGGGACGCGCCCCCCGGCGGCGGCGGCCTCTGCAGGGCGCTTTGGCTCGGTTTCTGTTTCTGGCTCTGGGCGAACGGCTGCGGCAGCGACTGGTTGAGCACCGGCTTCTGGTTGAACAGGTTGGCCAGCAGGTGCTTGTTGTCCTGCTCCATCTTGTGCGCGCGCTCGGCCGCCAGCCGCTGCTCGGCGGCCTGCTGCTCGCGCTCCTTCCGCCTCCTCTTCACCTCCTCGTCCATCTGCAGCAGCTCCTCGCGCACGCGGGCCACGCAGTTCTCCGGGATCTTGATACCTGGGAAGTGGATGAGAACAGTACGAAAACAAGACAGTTGGATTTTTGCAGATGGAACATTTCAGGCGTTTCATAACCGCCGTAAAGGTCACAGAAGTTTCATAACAAACAAATGATGAGGATCGTCAGCTACATTTTCATTTCCTCAATTTGTCTTTAAAAAAAAAGTGACACCATTGCATTTTGACATCTGGTTTATTCATTTTGAAACTGGTCTAAGTGTTGTTTACGGGACATTGCCAGCTTCTTAACTCAGTGAAATAACAACGTTGACTTGTACGAGGAGAGGAAGGGGGGGTACTGACCGACTTGCTTGTTATGGTGTTTGGTTTTAAGGCGGACGATCTGCAAGATGCTGGAGCTGGTGAGGTCAGACACCACGTCGGATACACGCTTCCACACCCGCAGCAGAGCGCCGCACAGCATGTGGTACTGACGGAGGCGCATGCCCTGCAGACACTCCTGACCTTCCTCGATCTTCTTACACTTCCCATTCCTGGGGGGAAAGAAAAATGTAATGAATTATGCAGCTGAAAAAAAAAAAGGCCCACAACATCCTTGCGTATTCCTGCATCCGAGCAACACAGTTCGCTCCACGTTTTCGGAATTTAAATCCCCGGGAATGGCATCCGGCCTTTAATCGCCGGCTGAATGCTAGTTAGTAGCAGCCCGACTGGACGTGTTGACCCGGTAAGGTAGGGGTGAGGGGTTGGGGGCATGCGGTAGTTAAGGACTTACCAGTTGGCATGGGAACACTTCTTGAAGGAGAAGGTGAACTGGTTCTCCCAGCTGTCCCTGGCTTCCTCTGGCGTCACCTGGAAAAAGGAAACAGGAGTTTTCAATTTTTCTTTTTTTCCATTCAAATATTTATGATGTTCAAAATATTCAATTCAAAGTATCTCCTGGTTCCGTACTCCTTCCTGGCCAAAAGGGGGCATCAGACTCCACATGTACGCTACACTCCAAATAGTGACTGGAGAAAAAGTCTGTTTTACTACAATATTTAATTCTTGTTTTTGTTACTTAATTGTACAAGCGGACCAGACTGATTTTAAAACCATCAGGGATTTAGGATTTATTGTGAAACACCAGAAATTAAACTGAAACCAGGGTGAGTCAATTTAGTTCATTTGAAACCAACATAATAAGCGAGCACATGGAACCCCCCATACGCAGCCTCAGGGATCCGTCCACAGAGGGACGCGGTAGATCACCTTGCGGTAGCGCAGCTGCAGGTTGTCCAGGCTCTCGGGGTGCGTCTGCTTGCCGATGTTGGGCTTGTAGACGATGAGGTTCTTGCCTCGTCCCTGCTCCGCCAGCAGCACGCACGGGTGGTTTCCTCGCAGCTGTGGAGAGGCGACGCAGGGAGAGAATTATGCAAAGCGCCTCGTGTCTCAGCGGACGCGGCAGAAGTGTCACTCAGCGACGTCCGTGTTAAATTATACCGGACTGACCTTCAGGGAAAGGTAGAATCCCTCGTCGGGGCCGCTGAGCTTCAGCGACCTGTTGAAGGCCTCGTCCCAGGGCATGCCTCGGTCCACGCTGATCTACAGGGGCAGAAAAGCACCAGACACTGAACACGGTGGTGTAAAAGAGGCGGGGCCAAGTGACCACGCAGGGAAGCCCGAAAGTTATTCCATCACAGGCTGCGTTTCAACCGAGAAGTCGCAGGACTCCTGAAAGCTTCCTTCAGCCCTCGCGGCCTAAAGGCCTGCTGGATCAGGTACACGAGTCTGCAGGCTGTGCGAAGAGGCAACATGACGTGGGACGTGTTGGTCGCACGCGTCAACACCCTGCAGGTCAGAGTGACCGCCAGTGTCAGACGCAGAGGAGGGAAATGTCTCCATCTCCTCCACCGCTCCCTTCTGCCTCTCGGCTTCGAAGTGTCAAACGCAGGATGGCCTTCAGCCGCTGGCTAAAAGAAGAAGCTATCGCTGATTTCCCTGTTCCCACCAGCCACTGGTATCACCACGGGACCCTCGGCTAAGCCTGTATGATAACAGTCCTACTGCTGGAAAGTGACATGGATCACCATGAAGTGCAGAAGTAGCTCCTCGAGTTACCTGTTGAACAAATCTTACAGGCCGTCAGGTCTCTTTGTTATGCAGAAACGGCGCACCGTGCCAATCTTGTCATGGAAATGTATGGTCATTGGTATTTGCTGCCTGATCTGTGAACATTGCTTCACTGCGATTAAACGTGAACTTCTTCACTCCTCCGGTCCGCCGGGAGTCTACGAGCCCGACTGGATTTAACGCAGAGAGAGGAGAAGATTTGCATTTAGCTTGACCACGCGCACACACACGCAAACACCGCTGCAACGTACCTTGTAGAGAACCACCTGTCCATCCTGAGGATTTCCAACAGTCAAGAATATCTCCTGCTTCTCCTCGTAGATCTCGTCGTTACCCGGAGCCAGATCTGTCAGCGACACAAGAGGGACAAATTAATTAAGGAACCGGCTTTCTTCTTAAACATTAAAAAGAAAAATCCCATCCAGCTCAGGTTTGTTGGCTGACAGTTCTCTAAACCGAACTTAAAAGTGTTTTGATCAATAACTAAGTTTGATACATTTTTACTCGACACAATTAAAACGATTCTGATCTTGGTTACTTCCTTTTGGGGTTACGCTGCGATTATACGGGCGTGTTCAACCCCTCCACCCTTCGTACCTAGGATTCCCATGTCGTATTTGCCCTCCTTCTTGTCCTTCTCGATCAGGTAGTCGAAGTTGTCCGTGAAGTACTGGAACAGAAAGTTCTGCTTGTGGACCTCCAGGCCCAGGATGCGGTTCAAGAACTTTGTAATGCTGCAGTCTGGGATAAAAGAACACAACACAGAACAGTAACTTCAGCTGATTCAACGTTATATATATATATATATATATATATATATATATATATATATATATATATATATATATATATATATTTATATATTTATATATACATACACTCAGAGGGATGCTTTGGTTGTATGAGTGTTCTTAATTACTAGATGGTGGTTTAAGGAAAATGTTAAATAATCGGTTTGACCGTGCTGTTGGTACACTGCTTATGAACGAGCACATCATACAGCAGCCGGACTGTCCCTTTACGTGCACCGGCCTTCTGGGCGCTCTTACCTTTCTCGGTATTGATCCCAAAGCGCGACTCCCTGCAAAAGATGCCCACGTCCATCATTCCGATTTTCATGTCTGAAAAACAGAAGGACAAGCGTTGTGTTCACGGCGCCGTCGCAGCAAACCGGAGAAGATGCTCCGCCGTGACTCCAACGTACCTCTGAAGAACATGGCTTCGCCTGCCGGGTAGCCTTTGGGGGGGGGCACCTTGTTTTCTATGTGGCCGAGGATTGCTTTGGTGATCTTATCGAGAGCCTTAGTGCCGTACTGCGAGAAAAGGGAGGACGTCAAATCTCATTCAGCAGGAGACGGATAAAAGAGCGAGATCAAAGCCATTGAAGTAAAACATTAAATGATGTTTATATGGGGTTTAAATGTAAGAATTTTATTTTGAAAGGTTGCCTACCTTGTTCTCAAAATTGTACTTGCTGAGGTCCCTGGATTCTGTGGCTCTTCTGTCTCCGTGGGTCAGTGCGCCCTGCACAGCGGATTAGCACCAGTGTCATTAGCGGTATGGATGGTAGTGGGGTTCAAAGTACTGATATCAGATGTACAAATATTCCACTTGAAGTACCAGGAATGCAATGAAACACATCTGAGGACGTATGTGAGTATCAACAAGTCCCTTACACACACACACACACACACACACACAAACTCTGCTCCCTGTACGAGCAGTTGAGAGGAGATGAGATCCTTCTGTCCTGACTTTATACGGTAAATAAAAGGCAGGTGGAGCCAGACTTTGAACAGCCACTTTAAATTCCAATGCCAGGTTTGTGTAAAATGTTTTCCATATCATTCCAAATGAACTTCCATGGAGGTGAAGGAACATCCTGAGTCTCATCCTGGCTCTGCTCAAACAGAAGAATGCCGTAAGACACCAAAACCAAAAGGGACGTGTCAGCCAAATGTGGCTGATCTGGAGTCAGATAGCAGCCTAACGGGTGTGTGTGTGTGTGCGTGTGTGTCTGTGCATGTGTGTCTGTGCGTGTGTTCAATCACACAGGCTAACAAGACGGGACCTATTCGTGATGCAGATTTACTGAACACCATACAATAGTTCTCCTTCAGCCGGAGGAACCGTCACGCTGGGTCACCATGGAAATAAATGACTGCTTCAGCCTTTGATCACTGTGGAAAGTGAACCGTGAGTTATTTACACTCCCAGTCGTTGTGCCGGGGAGAAAAAGAGTGGATGTAACTCAAAGGGAACAGAGAATAAAATGAGACTCAGCCTCCAGGCTCGAGAATACCCAAAAAAACAGGAAGCCCAGAGGGAGAGGGCAGGGCGAGGAGGCGGGCGAGGAGGCGGGTGAGGAGGCGGCGAGGAGGCGGAGCCGCCGTAGACTCAAGAGCACCAAAATCTATAAACACGACACCCTCATCAACTCTCCGTTTACCGTGGGACGATTCTTCTCACAGAAGGACAACAGGATGAAAGGGTCTCCTTTCCCACGAGAAAGGTTTATCTCAGAGAAAAGGTATCAGCGGAAACTGGAAGAGCACACACACTCACACACACACACTCACACACGCACACTCCTATGATGATGATAATTACCAGGCTCTCTAGTCTTTTAGCCACGATGGAGGCGAAGCGTCTCTCCCCAGCCAGCTCCGAGATGAGGAAGATGTACTCCGGGGCCGTCACCTGATTGGACCGATGTGTGCGACCTGGGAAGACGAGCGAGAGACACATTTTACCCACCTGGTGCCTGACATGCACTGTGTGAGAACCTCTCCAGCCACCTGAGAGCTGAGCTACCGCCTCCCCGTTTATCATCTATGGTTATGCTTTATAATGCTTTAATCTTTACACTTTATATGTGGGCGAGGTCGACATTCATCCCGTTCATTTCTGATGTAGCCGTATAAAAATCCCATTATGAACCATTACTTTCTTGCTAGGATGCAAAAAAAAAAAAAAACACTCACAGACACACACACATCACCACAACCGCTGTTTTTAGAGCAGATTTCTTGACTCACCAAATTGCTGAATGGCCCTGTCGGCGCTCCAAGGCAGCTCCAAGGTCATGTGGACCCTGCGCCGCTGGTTCTTCACTCGCTTGTCCGCCTGCAGGGAAATCCCCGAGCTGGCTGCCTCCGAGATGATGGCCACGAACTGGGGGGGGGGGGGGGGGGGGGGGGGGGGAGAGAGAGAGATCTCGTTGATGCTTCATAATGGCAGAGACGTTAGGATGCAGATTGTGCGAGGTGGTGGAATCTGACCTTCTCCGCGCCCATGAAGCGGTCCTTCTCCTTGATGTTGATGTGGTCGATGGTGAGGCCCTGCTCCGCCCGGGACTCGTAACGGACGCTGCCGTCGGGACGCCGCACCACACGCCCCTTACGACCGGTCATCTGCGGAGCGGATATTTAATTACAGCGTCGCCCTTTTCGCTCAGACATGAATGTGCGTGACGGCTGCGGCGTTTCTGACTCGTACCTCTGAGACTTTATCCGGTCCTCCGAACTTGTCGATGAGCTCGTCCAACGTATTGAGAGGTAGTTCTTTTCCCAGCACAGCGATTTTGCTGAGGAGGCTCTGCTTCATCTCCTCTACCCTGGCTGTGAACAGGACGCGGAGGGCACGTTGAACTTGTGACCCCGTATAGGAAGCAGGACGACATGTATCTATATATAGACATTCTCATTTTAAATTGTAATTATCTACAACTATGAAGACAAACAAAACCAAAACAACAACAACAGGGTTGTTTCCCTGTCTAGACGTGTGTCACTCTCTTTGACACTGGCCACGCCCCCTCGGGCCGTCACACCCTCCCCGGTCCCCTCCCACCTGTCTGGCAGCTGGTGTGGTTGACAAAGATGACGTCGTCATTGTCCAGCAGAGAGTCCGGGGAGGAGTTGGAGTCGGTGTCCATGCCGTCCGAGTCGCTGCTGCTGTCGTCGCTGATGTTGATCACGCCGCCGCTGTCCACCGTGTGCTTCGGTACCTTCGGCTGCCGACCTCTCGGCTTCCCTGATGGGACGCCAGAAAACAAACGTTCTTTTAGAATACCCTGCAAACGGCGCTCTGTCAACGGCGTCGCTGCACACGGCCTTCACTCACGTTTCCTCTTGTTCCCCGGGGCTTTCTCTCTCCGCTGCTTCTCCGAGGGGAAATGCTTCGTTACGAGCGACTGGAATACTCCCCTGAGCGGGGAAGAGGGAGAGAGGGGGGACACATTACATTCCGACAGTTCAAGCGTTTCACAGCGACGCGCGATACGTTGAACCATCTGATTTGAACCATCAGGTGTCGACATGCAGATAGGACGCGTGCGCGCATGGAGAGCCGCTTCAGAGCAGCGTGCAGCTGCACCCTCGCTGTCCTTTTCTACCTGCTTTAAAACTGAACGTCTGATGATAACCGAAGGGATAATGGAGCATGAATGGGGAAGACTGTGGCTGCGTGACCTGAATACCTGAGAACGCAGAGCGTGTGTTTGTGTGTTCCGCCTCAGCTTGATCAAGCAACAAAATGAAATGGAAGAAAAGCCTCAAGCAGCTGAAGGCTGGGAAAGGCATTTTGACATTTAGTGAATATTCTTTTACATGAACCGGGGGCCAGTTACCTTATGAACACTTATTTAAATAACGCCTGGTAATAAGTGCCCTTTCAGCCACATCCCTCTTTCACAGCCGTCTGGAGCTGCTCAGTTATTTACGGGAGTTGGATTGATTTTTCTTTTTCTTTGCCCCCCCTCCTGCCCTCCTCTGCTTCTCTTTGGCATGTTATTTTTGCCCTCTTCATAGAATATTTCAAGCTTATTGCTGATGAAGAAAGATGGGGGAAGAAAAAGGGTTGAAGAACCCTGAAATAAACCTTTTAAAATCTACAAAAATTAAATTAAAAAAACACATTTTCACTCACTCTGCTGCAGAAACAAATCTGTCGAGATGGCCGTCGTTCTCGTCCAGCACTTCTCTGGTCCGGGACTCTCCGGTGGACTGCAGCCCGATGACGATGCACTGTGGCGGAGGAGAAACAAAAACGAATCAACAACCAAACACGTCCACTGTGTCCATGATGGAATCACTCATGGAATCACGAGGCCAAACGTCATAACATCCTTGTGGAAATAAGTAAAATGATGCTAAACTCAGTCAGAGCCTGAAATATCCAACAAATAGCCTCAAAAACTGACTGACCTTTCCAGCCAGCAGCTCTTTCTTGGCCAGCTCCACCAGGCAGCGGACCTTGGCAGCGATGCAGAGGTATTTGAAGAAGCGCTGGTGAGACGACCAGAACTGCCCCCACAGAGACTTCCTGCTGACCAGGCCCAGCTCATCGGCCGCACGCATGAACACCTGCAACGCCTCCGCCCACTGGACGCGGATTCCACATGTGTGTCAGTCCCTTTGGAATGCAGCGCGTCCGTGTGCGTGTGTGTGTGTGCGCTGTGTGTGTGTGTGTGTGTGTCTCTAACACGACGCTCACCAGTTTGGCAGCTTTGTTGTAGACCAGTTTGAAGTCGCTGTCCAGCCCGATCTCCTCGACGCGGAAGGACACGCCAGAGAAGCTCAGCTGCCGGGCGATGTACATGCCGCTGACCTTCATGTCCATGGCAACAATCTCCATGGCACCGACGCCCCTGTTTACAAACGTAGAATAGGTCATTTGAGGAAACCACATTCCCGAATCGCGAAGCCACGGCCGCGAGTTCCAGGCCCTTTCTTGAGGCGAATCCCGCAAACGCCCGGCGCTACAAACCTCTTCTCGATGGCGTGCAGGAAGTCTTCGAAGGCCCTGAAGGGCGTTCCCTCGCCCCAGATTCCCAGGCGGCTCATGTAGATCATGTTCTTTGGCTCTGAGGCACCTGGGGCAGAGACGACACGGCGTCGTAAATCCTGAAATCTAGGCTTTGCGTGCGGCCACACTGGTGTGCGGGCCTACCTGTGGCACTGGCGTACACCACTCGGGCCCTCGGCAGCTTGTTTTGCAGGTCAAGCACCGCCTTGCCCATCTTGGTAGAAGTGGCATTCTTGGCTTTGTGGCATTCGTCAAAAATTATCTGCAGTGAGGGGGGGGGGGGGGGGGGGGGGGTGGGGTTAAGGGCAAACAACTCAGACGCGGAATAACAATCGGCTGCTGTCGGGCGGATGTGAGGTTGACGAAACAAAATGAAAAGATACAACTCCGTCGAAGTCCGGCCTGCACCAATCCAGGATCTGTTTGATCCGGGTCCGATGCTGCCCCCCCGCCTGGCTCTCGCCAATCAGCGCAGAGTAAGTTGCAAACAGAACTCCTTCTGAGGTAGCTGTGTCTCCATACTTAATCTACAAAAACAAGTGACACGCACAGGTGTATTTGTGAGATAGGAACATGTGCAGGGCCTCGCTGTGTCCTTTTCTGCTCGCGTGATCACACGGCTCACAGAGACCGAGACTCACCTTGTTTAAGGCATGCACGGGGATAGTCGGTGCGTCTATGTCTTTGAGATCCCTCTCTGCATCAAATTTCAGGTCATTGGATATGCTGAACCTGAGGGCAGGAGGAAGGAAAGGGTTAGTCAGTCATTCAGAAACTGGCCTCAGCATGCTCAGTCTACCTACGAAACACAAAGGTACAAAGTGCTGAAAGCCCAACGACTGTTCTCTTCTTTGACATGAAAAACTTTACGGATTACGGTTCTGAAATTAACCTTTAAAAGTGATATTTTATGACGTCGACACTTCTTCAACGCGGCTTTGAAGCTGTCAAACGTCACGTCTCTCTCACCATAGTGATTTCTTCCTCCCTTTAAGGTAGTTCTCCAGGATGATTCCTGCCACGGTGCGTCCCTTCCCGACCCCCGCCCCATCTCCGATCAGGAAGCCTGCCCTCTGGTTGTTCTGCAGGATGACCTCGTGTTGCTGAGGACGCACAAACGGCAAACACATGAACGGAGATGCCTGTACGAGCAAGGCATTGAAGATTCATAGATACAAAAAGAATAAGTGCTTTGTGTGCCGTGTGTACCTGGCAGGCGTAGATGATGGCCTCCAGCTGCAGAGCGGACAGCAGGCCGCAGTTAATGGTCGGCTCCGGGATGGACAGAGTGTACGTGATGTCGGGAGGGGGGACACTGGAGAGCGTGTTGGTCTCCACCACAATGTCAGGATGAGAAATTCCTATAGTGGCTGTGGAGACGAGACGAGACGAGCAGTGTGAAGAGGGAGTAACCATGCATCAGCGCCGCATAGGAGGAATCGCTGCATGTGGACATTCAGCCTACATTTGGAAGGTCTGTACTCGGCGTACGTGTCTACATGTCCCAGTTCCTCGGTCTCCTCTTCCTCGGCATCCTCTTCCTCCTCTGGGGGTGTCTGGGTTCTCTGAAGCTGGGAACACCAGAGAGACGTAATTCAGAATTTAAATCAATGAATCTTGGATGTTTCAGCTCAGGTGAGACGGAGCTGGGCTGTTAGTAGGAAAGGTTGGGCACGACTCATCTAGTTAGGGAAATGCAACCAGTGAAGCAACGGATGCATTGCAAAAGGTGGGTGAATCAACAACAGCTTTGAATCGTGTTTGCAACCGTCGGCAGAGGAGCGCTTTACATATTCAGGCCACGATGTTATCCGACTAACTGTAAATGCAAAAGCGTTCCGCTTTGACGGACAGGTTGTTTCAAAAGAAACAATGTAATCTACAGAATAATCCCTCCTCTGTGCAACACGCAGCCAGGCCGTCTTCACCCGCGGTTCTACAGACAGGCCGGAGCATCCGCATTACAATTACTGCAAAACACGAGCCGCTTCCGTCATGCACTGCACTCAGGAGTCTCGGATTAGAGGCTCCCGGTGTTGCTTAGTAAAACAAATGCAGACCTCCACCCTCAGTTGCAAACACAGCCGCACATTGAGACACGCAGTGGAAAGTGAAAATGTGCAAACTGGCATCAGGCGCATCTAGTTAGAGAGCTTAGCTTTGGTTTTAACGTCAGACCGGAGAGGTGGGGGTGGCTACCTGGAATCCTCCTAAAGGTGGGGTGCTGATAATAGCAGTAATATCATCCAAACTGGCCAAGCCATGAAACCTGCTGGTGCCATTCAGCTGTCGACAAAACATAACACACAAAACACAAACACAAAACACAAATGAAAATGCTGAGGAGAAACAATAAAACAACACGACTAATCGCTGAATGTATGTCCGTGCATATTTTGATATATATATATATATGAATGTGCATGAGGGCGTGTGGGAACTTTATGGATGTCTGATGGCTCAGCCCTCAACCAAATGCAATTTGTTGTCTAGCGGTGAAAAGCCAACGACAACAACAACAAACAGGCAGATGAAGCCGCGTGTATCGGGGAAAGATAGCGAGCGAAATGAGAGCAGAATGAAAAGGAAAACATGAAAGGCTCTCAGAGGAAAATGAACGTTCTCTGATTCATATCAAATACACATCCTCAGACGGCTGTAATTCAAAGAGGACTCAACAGCGGCGAGAGAGATCGGTGAGAGAGGATCGACGCTCAGCGACGAATTAGATCCAGGGAGCCAGTGAGTCTATTTAAAACCACGCTGATTATTGTTATTTTTACTTATAGGCTTTCTGTAGCGAAGGATCCTACTTTGTGTCCCAAAATCAAATTGTGTGCAAAAGCATGTGAGATGAAGCGTTTTAATTTTTTTTATATCTGCGTGCGACTCTAAAAGTGGTCGGTCACGTGGAGCCAATGTGATCGAGGCCCCCGAGGGGATCGGCCTGCTATTTAGAAAAAATACTGGTTGGTTTAAATAATGGGAATAAGAGACTTACGAGTTCTTAATAAAAAGCGTGTGCCTAATAAGTGGAGTTCATAGTGTTTTAACTTTGTTCTGTAACTTCCTCAGGCTGCTGTCTGAAACGAAGTGTGATGCTCCTCATTCCTCATCGCTGGAATGGAATGGTGCTAAAAACAGAGCCGGTCCACAACATTAAAGATGCCTGATCATCGCAACATGAGTCATATTTTAAAGGATGAACATGACGAAAGGGAATCAATCGCCTGTAGAGAGTTAAAAACTAAATAGATTAGAACATAGAACTTGCCTGAAAACCAAATTAAGCTCCATTAATCCTTTTAGTGATTGTGATAATTGTAGTACGGGTCAGAGAAGTGTCATTTGTGTAATAGTTAAACAGATTACTTGCGGATGCAGATCATTAGCCATGGTTGAAATTTTCGGTCAGTGTGTAAATACACACTACAAACTCGCGTACTGAGCCACCGCCCTTCCCTACGCACAATCCAATTAAATATTAATGAACAAAAACAACTGTTTTCACGCGGCTGCATCGCTGAAACAGAGCTAAAACATGGACGCCGGTGTCATTGGGAATAAGAAGAGATGGAACGTGACCCGGTGAGCTGTTGCCCGGGGAAACCGGCGGTTCTGTGTGTGTCCTCTGACCTCTAGCTGCCTCTGTGCTGGTGTGGCGGCGGCGGCGGCGGTGGTGGTGGGGGCGGCGCTAGTGTTGACGTCCCTCAGGGTGAGCACCGGGTTCAGGTTGTCGGGGCTGATGAGCGACTGCGCGTCGGCGTACTCCGACAGCGAGTCGGCCGGAGACGAGAACAGGGAGTTTGTGGAGAGGTCATCGATGCAGGACAGGTCCTATAAGGGGAGAGGGAGGAGAAACACGTCCTTTACCAGCGGGCTGCATGGGACAATAAAAGGACGACCAGTCCTCATTTCGTAGCAACACGCAGGAGGTGCAGGAAAAAATATAAAAGAAAAAAAAAAAGGTGCACGGATGTGAGCGAACCACATAAAGGAGGCCCATTCACTCTGGAAGGCAGCCAACGCCGCACTCTTTTGGGAGTAACACGAGTAGCCCAAACAAAATATAATCACACGCAGATGTGTGAGAGTGAGTGGAGAGCGGGACGGGGGACGGGGGACGGGGGACGGGGGACGGGGCATAATGAGGGCGCTTGTGTCTGTTTGTCGTAACAGCTATGGCCGCCTTCCAGTCGCCCCTCTATTCACATCTCTGCTGAGCCATTACCGCGCCGTGTTCTTTACCCCCCCCCCCCCCCTCCAGGGACTTACAAACGTGGACGTGGGGAGATAGCGGTGCAGCGAGTTGAGATTCGACAACATGGCAGACCACGACAAGCTGAACAGAGGACAGACTGTTTCGGGGGAACGGGGGCACTGTAGACACATGTTTGCCGGTGTGTAGTCCTGGATGTGTGTGAACGGGTATTTATACTGTGGATCATGTGTGTAAGTTTCCACAGCCTCCACCCCCTAGCCCCCCCCGCCCCCCTTCTGGATCCAGCTGCACTCTGCAGACGACCACGAGGCAGCTTTAAAATCAGACGATCACACACGAACACTTTCAACCTGCTTTGATGTTTTAAGGAAGCATGTTTATCCCTCAGATGGGAAGGTTTAAACTTGAGTCCGAGCTGAAGACATCGACAAACGGAACAAAACTTTGATGAGTTTTACGACCTCGCTGTGTCCTCGTTTCATCAGAATTCCGGTGCTAAGCTAAGTTTGCTAAGTTCAAAACAGCAGGGAGGCAAAGACGGGCCAACCCCGGCCCTCCCTCACTCGGTACTGTGGTGCTGGTGATATTCTACAGGAACCTCTTCACAGCTCCACCCCTGACCCCTTCCACCACGTCAGGTTTGCCCCCCCCCAGTGGGCCGCGGGCCTCGCCGTGACCGCCCCTCGCTCTGCGCACGCCTCTGGCTTTGTCTTTTCTTGGCTCGCTGGCCGAGGACAGATATAAGAAAACAACGAGGCGCGGAGACACGCAGATGGGTGTATGCAGACGCACGTGTTCCACCACGGAAAGAACAGCAGCAGCAGAGACACAGAACCACAAACCATTGATTGAAATAATTTGTTTTCACTAATTAGGAGAAAGAATGATTTGATATCAAACAACAACGAAAGTTACGAGTTAACAGCAGGCTGCTGTGATGCGGCGCTGCGGCTATTAGGACGGCCGCGGTCGTCCGGAGTCGCAGCACGCGAAGCAGCAGCGGGTTGTCGGGAGCTCGCCAAAGACCGCGGTGCCATGCTAATCGGGTTGTTAGGCGGAGTGTGACCGAGGCAGTGGTGTTGTCCCCCCCTCCAGGCCCCTACCGAAGACCAGTTTGCCTCCTGCTCTGAGGGCCGGGCCCTGCCGAGCGGAGATAAGGCTTGAATTCCTGCTGCTGTGATGGTAATCTGGCTGCCTCCACAGCCACACAGCCGTAAAGCCACTAATCCAGCCTCCCTCCCCCTTCTTCTCTTCTTCTCGGCTCCGCATGAAAAAAAAATCCAAATGTGTGTTTCTTTTTTTTTGTTTTCAGGGAATTACAACCGTTGTAAATCTTGATTACACGTTCTTAGAACAGGCAGAGAGACCCCAGTGTGTGTTTGTGAGTACGTGCACGCAGGAGAACACGTGGAAGCCCGCGTGCTCGCCGTTGTTCCACGCTCCTGCCCCCCCCCCCCCCCCCCTCGCCCCGCGCAGCCCCTCTCTTCCATTCACGTGATCTTCCTTCCAACTTTAAAAGCAAACACCGGCACTCCTGTGACAACTGGCCAATAACGAGGTGCAGTCTTAACAGACTGACTGAGGAAATCTCCACAAAGCAGCTTAACGCCACACGCTCATGGCGTCGGGTGTCCATGGAAGCGGTTAATTGCTCCGGCGCGCTGGGATAATGACAGTTGTTTAATTAACGGATGATTAACGGAGGAGAAGCTGCAGCTCGATGCGGAGCGATCCGATGGCCGTGGTTCCACACACAACACAACCGCTAACTGCTACAAAGTAGATTGAGGCTAAAAGAAGCGCGAAAGTGACACAAAGACCGCACCGACAAGGAAGCACCAACACCGATAACACCGAAAATATTTGAACACCATGACCGCTCCAACTCTCTTTGTCTCCCCTCCGTGGTTATTCCCCCCCCCTCCAATGTTTGGTCCGATGGAATCCTCCTCTTGTAGTGCTCGTCGCCCGGCCACATGCCTCCTTTGTTGCCAGCTGCTGCTTCTCCACACACGTCGCTTTGGCGTTTTAAATAATCCGCAAACTATTTTAGATGCAGAGAGACCACCACTTCCAGTTGGAGTGGATGCCGGGCTTCCCCCTCCTACACACCGCCAGCTTTCCCAAGGCAAGTACACACCACCCCCCCCCCCGCCCCTGCCCCGGCCTCGGCCCGGCCGCACAGCACACACACCCACCCACGTGCGTACACAAACACACACCTCACATGACCTCGCATCCGTGGCTGTCCTTTAGCACGCACAGGTTGCTTTTCACTGACACGAATCTGCATGAAGCTCAACGTCAACGTGGAGACGTCATGAAGAAACGTTCACTTAAGTCAAACCACACGGCGTGTGTGTGTGTGTGTGTGTGTGTGTGTGTCTGTGTGGCAGACCAAAACAACCCCCATCCCAGGCTCCCCCCTCTGGGGTCAGCTGGTGACCTCGTCCATGTAGCCAACAGGAGCTGATTGATGGCCTGTGTGTGTGTGTCTGTGTGTGTGTGTCTCTGTCTGGCCTGTGTTTTGCCGAGATGCCTGCGTGGCCTACATTCCTGACATCCCTGTTGGGCGGGGACTTTTGATAGCTCAGCTTTTCTTCAAGCAGACGCTGCATTTCTTTGGCAAACCAGGTCTTTGTCTGGTGACAATCGAAAGAGTGAATAAAAGAGGCTCGAGAGGCAGACGGCGGCACGAATACGTGGCTATGTGAGGAAACACTACAGACACATCACGTCCTAATACGACTCAAAGTTAGTTTCCTCAGGGAATTTAACATTTGCTTTTGATCTTATAAATCTCCAATTTCACTTGTTTCACACGCCTTCAATCGACTGTCTCGATGCAAGCAGAAACAAGTTATATTCACGGAATCTTTTTAACGGTAGCAGGCCGACCGCATTGACCTAAAAGCCGAGCGCACAAAGCCTTTTGTGAAGCTGTCTTGCAGACGTGAATCGGCCTCCTGTCGCACAGCTCTGATCCAGCTGCCAGTCTGTGAGAGAGCGCACACGGAAAGCTCTTACAACTACACTCCCGAGTCACACGCCAAGAAATACATTCAAACAAAAAGTCTCAAGCGCAAACTGCTTTCAAATCTCATCTTTTTCCCTGTGAGACACTCTTCTTCACAGATGTGCTGGAATTAAACTAGTGAGTGATATTTTGATGCAATGTTTGTCTAAGGAATAGCGAGAGAGTCGATCCATTTTCATGTCCTCTGAACTGTTATAGATGTGGAGTCAAAACACATTTCTTCTGTAAACCTCATGTCGTGCCAGGTCTGAGCCGAGCTCGCTGCTTACAGGCCTGCCGGACTTTCCCCGTATTTCCATAAGTTGTGGAAAATGAAAAATTGTCGCCGTGTCAAGTGTCCCAGCGAGCCGGAAGGATCGGCAGGCGACCGCGAGGCGCTAAGGAGGCGCTGACGAGACAGCTGAACAGTCAGGAGACAATAGAAGAAGAAAGAGGCAGGAAGAAAAGAGAGAAGCGATGAGACTTCTCAGACGGGGGGTGTGAGGGGGTAATGAGGGAGAGGGGGGGGGGGGGTGTAATAACACAGACTCGTCAGAGTTGTTCAAACCTGCATTCTGAACACACAAAAAATAGGAATTGGTGATTAAGATCAACATAACAAAAGCGAGAAAATCCCCTGTGCGGTCTCAAACTAGGTGTGTGTGTGTATGTGATTCTTTTTGTGTGTGTGTGTGTGTGTGTGTGCATCGTCGCTGCAGAGAAAAGCCGTGGTGGCGCAAGATGACGTCTCGCTTCAGCATAAATTGCAACACATCCCGCAGGACTTTGCAACAGGGTCAGAGGGATGGAAACGGACCATGTGACCAACAGGACAAAAAGAAACTCACTTGCCTTCTGCGATCTCTAATAAGCTCATTAAGTTGTTTGATGGGTCAGAGGGATACGATGGCGCTGCGACCGTAAAACAAGTCCGTTAGATAAACAACTATGTTCCCTCCTTCAATAGCAATGTTGTCACATCTCACCAAGAGAGAAATGTTGAGTGACATTGAAAAACACATTTCTAACAAGAAATTTGCACAATAAACTCACTGAACAGGGGTTCGTTCACAAAGGTAGAGAGAGAAAGGAGGGAGGAGCTACGATATGAAAGAAAGGTCTCTGCACCCATCTGCAGAGTAGTAGATTTGGTCTGCGACATTTTGAAATGTAAAAGAATGTCACCGTGCCATCACACCTGGCGACCACGCACACAAACTGAGACTAGACATCTTCCAACATCATCACATTCAATGCAAGTCGTTCACTGCTCAAACCGGAGTCTCTCCCTCCGCCTCGAGTTATTAACGGCTGTGATTATCAACACATTTCTGGCATCCACAGTCATCGTCACCCCCCCCCCCCCCCACCACCACCAATGCCCTAACTCGTCCTCACCCTCATTGTTCATTCACTTCCCGTAAGCAGCACGCTGAGGTTTATCGTAATACCAGGAAACTGGCAGCATGTTGCCAAGCGAACGGCTGCAGAACAAACAGAAAATACTAAAACATTATTGTTATTTTCATGCACGGGAAAAAATACGTCGCAGATTTCTGCTGAGTAAAAGAAAAAAAAAGAAGCTAAAAATAGGTTAATTGACAATAAAGGCATTCAACAGCCTCTGAGGAACCGTTCCACTGACACGTTTAATGACAAACAATAAAGACAAAGCGGTTCTATTTACAGCGCCGACCAGGAGTGGCCATATTTAAACACAGATATCAGGTTCTCGCCTTTACTGGAAGACAGCAGAGAGGCGGATAGTCAGCGTCATCGGTCCTGGCTGCAAACGGGAGTCTGAGCATCGTACCCGGGCCGGCCAGCGAAGGAATGCACAACACCCCCCCCACACCCCCACGGGCAAACTTTCAATAGCAGTTACAACATTATATATAGATATATATTGTTGTGTGCAGACATTAATAAATAAAGGATGAACCGGGCTTTGCAAACAATAAGCAAAGACGGATTCCAAAGCTTTAACTTGCCACTAGCTGTGAAACAGAACTGTTATTTTCAGTCGCCATGCAAGTCAGGATCTACACAGACTAAACTGAACTTTACAGTTTTGATGTGACGGAAGTATTTTCAAAATTCATTCAAGGACGTTTAAATAATAAAATAAAAACAATGCTTGCTTGTCGTATCTGGAAGCCACTTGATAACAACAACGGAGGAAACCTGGTCAAACAGGCGGCTCTCAGTTCAGCACAATTCCTAATCCGGCAGTTTGGTTACAGGCTGTGAGATCATTCAAAAAAATAAAACAACAGCAACAACAACAACACACTAGATTGTCGTGTGAAACGTGAAAGAAGCAAACAGTACCTTCGGCAGCGGGAGTCCCAGCTCAGAATACAATTTAGTCCAGAGCTGCATGAGAGACATGGGTCCAAACGCGGCAGCGTGTGTGCGTTTGTGTGTCGGGGGTGGGCAGGCGAGAGAGGAGGGGGGGGGCGGGTTAAAGTCACGCGCATGCGCGCCCGCTTCACCTGGGATCCCTGAATGCGACAGCCCCGTCCATGTGCTGGCATCCACCTCACAGCTGGCGCACCTCCACCCAGCAGTGCACTCTCACTATCCGCGTGGCACAGTTCCTCCTCGGTTCAACACACACACACACACACACACAGACGCGGGCGCACATCTGCCTCCACCCTCAGGTATGCTCCAGCCAATGAGCTCACACCCCTCTCCCGCAGGGAGACAGGGGGTGGGGGGGAAGTCTAAAACCCGCTTCCTGCTGCAGCAGGACGGCCAGGTGTCGGCACGGAGGGCTTAGTCATGGTGACGGTGGACTAGTTCCCAAAAGCTACAGAGAAAAGAGAAAGGTGGTAGCAGAGTGAGTGAGAGCGCCGAGCCGGGGAGGGGAGGGGTGGGGAGGGAGGGAGGGAGGGAGGGAGGAGCTTTCAGGAAATGATGCTTTTGTTGGTAAGTGACTAGAGTTACTGGCAGTCAGGCCCATTTTACTGTACATGGTGTAACTCAACCGCATTTGTAGTGTAAACATTGCTGCACTGTGGACCCGGCCGCCTCGCGGGCCTTCAATGATTAGTACATTTAGAGACAAGACCCTGTATTTTTAATAATCCACAGCCCGTGAGAATGGTAAATAGTTAAATAGTTTTAACGGCCATCATGTCAATGAGTCAGACTGGGTGAGAAGGCCGCTGGTTCCTGAGGAAGGGGGATCTACAGCGGCTACGGAAAGTATGCAGTGCCCGTTATTTTTCACAATATTTGCACATATTTTTTTTATTTGCAAATAAAAAAAAAAGTAAATTTCATCTCTCATTTTTTATATTCTCAAAAGTCTTGACAGAAATGTAGAAATGTTGGCAAAGTTATTAACAAAGAAAAACTGAAATATGTCGCGGTCAGTATTCTGTCTGATTTTAGCAGATGGCTGCGATGAAACCAAGGGTGAGAGACTTTTCGGACAATGCGGCTCTCTGCGGGCGCGAGTCGACGGTTCAGCTTGTCAAAACAATCCAGAAGGATTCAGCTTTATTGTGTTGATCCACTGGAAGAGCGACGTGACAGTGTTTCCGTGCACCCACAATAAAAAAAAAAAACTCCTTGAGCAAGCAGAAGACCGCTGACGTGGTCAGAAATGGATGAAAGCGTAAGCTGCCACTTTGCCGGTTCGCACACCACTTCTACATTGTCACCGATAACAACACGCATACTTCACATCACAGAGGGTCATCGGCGTTTACTGGAACCGGGGCCGCAGAGAGAAATGTATTCTGGGAATCTGCTCAGACAAGGGCTATTACAACAAATCGAGGACGTTCCGCAAAAATTCATTTCCCTGACTAGAAAGTGAATGAATGAATGAGCGAAATCTGGGACTCAAAAAGAGAATTACTGCGATTCGTCTCCGTAAGGAAGGAAACCGAGGGGACAAGCTGGAGATCTCCTTCCCCTTTTGATTCTCGTTCCAATCATCCTTGATCGGCTGACGGTTGAGATGCTGTAAACGCTGCATCATCGGTATCTTTTTGTGTAGTGCGTGCATGCTGTACACTTAGCCGTGCAGCTACCTCTTCCTCCTCGCAGTTCGACCCACTATTCATTCGGGACCGACTCTAAAAAGGAGACTTGACGCATATCAACTCTTCTTAGAAGTTGTCTGTAATATTGAGAGGAGCCGTGAGGAGAAACGTGCCTAAGCGTGCGTTCGTGTGCACGTACAGTACACGGAGTTTACAGTGTGTGTGCAAACCGGCACAGTTCAGCCTTTGAGGTTAGCCGTAGTGGTTAGTGAATGATTTTTTTTCTTCTGTCTTCCAGTAAGTCTTGTTTTCACGCTGTGCATGAAGGTTCGCGTCATTTAGCTCTGCCGATGACCAAACCGAAGACAGGTGTGCACGCGTCACTACGACTGTCCTTCAGACCGCAGCGGGGAGGTTCGGAGGGGCTGCCGTGGTGTTTTCAACACAAGTTCAGCTTCCCGACAATCAGAAAATGTGATGAGGCCTCTATTTGGCTTCGTCAAAGTTTCCACTGTTTATCTTCATTTCCCTGTGCCCGAAGCGGTGTTTTGATAATGCTTCGTGTTAGGGCAGCATTAGTCCTCCGGTAGGGATTTCATGCGTAACGGTTATTTGTTCAGGAATTTTTCCCGGAGCGGACGGTGCAAATCGCCTGCGGATACGGCGGATGATCAATTGCTGCCTTACGGTTTCTTTTACAAACACAAGCGTGTGACCTACTGATGAAGGACCCGTGCACATGCGCCGACAGCGTGCTTCCTCATATTTACAATACAGGGACAATGTAGCCCAGAGAGGTCTCACTCGTGACTCTCCAGCTCCAACCGAAACCAGGAAACGGCTGACATAAACACGGCAGTCACCCGACGAGCTGAGCAACCTAAACAATCCCGTAGTCACGAACGTCTTCTGGGCCCCCGTGGGTCTCAGAGGGTGGAGGAAAACGAAGCAAGTACGCCGCTTGGTGATTGCCGGTGTAGGAAAACATTTGGTGTGGTTCAGCATGCCGTGGCGAGGGGTGGGAAAATGGAGTGGAGGTGGCGGATTGGTCACGGCGATCCTGCGACCTCCACGTTCTGCCTCAAACGAGAGAAAGCGTTCTACGTCTCCACTAACGGGAAACCAAACTCGCTGACGAAGAGGGTTACGACACCAAGAAGGACCACTGGGAAGTCCTGCGTTTCAACCGACCACCATAACGTTACCGTGGACACTACTGGACAATTACTTAAGGAAGGAAGCCAGACGAGCTAAAACAAGCAAAACAAAAACTAGGGGAACCCCACGTGAGTCACAAGATCCATGCCAGCGTGACAAGGCAAGTGCTGAGGTCACTTTCTTGTATATAAAAGCCTTCATATGTGCTCTTCTGTTGGTTGGCCGCATGTCTGGATGGAGACAGTCGCTAAACGGCCATTTTCAGAGATTGAGCAAGAAATAAAAAAATATTTTCTGCATCAGTGAAGCGGACACTACGCTTGCTGTCGTTGTTGTTGCTGCTGTGATTCCTTGCGCGGGTGCGCAGGCATCTGCTTTAGAGACGACGGTGGATAGAATGAGTCGCAAACAAATGTGATTCATCTGTAGAATATGGTCCGAGTTATTATCACACCCACAGGCGGTGAAACTCCAGCGAGTCAAACCATTCCAAATGTTTCAATATATCACAGCCTTGCCGACGTGGCAATACACTCATTTACCAATACAGCCACGCAACGTTTTCTCATTATTTATCACCTTGCTTTCACTACGCTGTAGAGTGGTTTAATTTATTGAAAATAAAACACAACAACAAGAAAGACAAAGACCATTTCATATCATTCAAAGAAAAGCATAGAACAAATGTATAAACATGTAAAGAAATGCGTTATTACGATACTAGTCATCATCATCATACGCTGCTTTGGCCTCCCCGGGTAGACTCCCTACTGTCACACACGCTGATCATAAAGGGGGAAAAACTCATCATCATCGTAGCGTTTCTTTTTAAATATGCTTCCACAACAGCTCTCATCACCCCTGACAGAAACGGGCCTTGCATTAGAAACTCGCAGACACGCAAGTGCGCAGGAATATAAAAATGCAAACGACGGGTTAGTAATCGCCCGCGATGGTGATGCAAATATACCTGTGAGGATCAACGTCTTATAGTCACGTCTCGGTCAGGGATCCCCCCCCCAAAGATAAGAGCGTGCCGGGTTTACCGGGCAACGACTTGGGAAGATGCCGAGTGGAAGCGTGGAGGAGGGACGTTAAACGGCAGTGTCTTGTTATTAATGACGTGCCTCGACAGGAACGGGGCAGGTACCTCTGCACTCGTCTAGACAACAGCGAGCCTTTAATCAGGCTGCTCTTTGGCAAATGGAGCCGAGCGCCTGCACACACGGAACGCAGGATGAAAGCAGCCCGTCCCTCCGATGAGCCAGTGAGGCGGGGGATAAATGGAAGGGAACAAAAAGAAGAAGAAAAAAAAAGCCAACTGGGTTGTCCCATTGGCTCCTTTGGGCACTACGATTAGTCAGCGCTGCTTTAACGGAACGTCCAATCAAAGAAGCGGGAAAACCAACCTGGGGGAAGTCTCCGTTCGGAGGGAGGCCGAGGCTGGAAAAGTCCACGTCGGAGAATCCCGAGTACGCGTCGTCCATGTGCACAACCGGAGCGGGGGTGGTAGTGCTGCTGTTCAAGTGGTATTGCCTGGAAAAATGGGGGAGAAGGGGGGAGAGGAGCTTTAGTTTGTTCAGCAGCTACCCTCCGTTTTCTCCACCGTCAAAGACAAATTCACACCTCACTGCCGCCGAGCCGGCCCTGCAGCACCCGGGCTGTAGTCTGTGCCGGTGGAGGAGAAAATGTCATGTGATCAAGTGGTCAAGAGTTACGGTCCGAAAGGCTAATCATCTGCGATTCCAGCGCATCCTGAAATTATGGGATGGACTGGTGCCGGTGGAGCGGAGGGAGCCTGTGTGTCTCTACTCACTCGAGAGTGTCTAAAAAGAAGTATCCAGGTGTTCGAAGCCAACCGAGCCTCAGCTGTTAAGAGACGCGAGAGGAATGTGAGCAACGAGAAACAGAAGTTAGAGAACGGAGAACGAGAGCAGCTCCTACCCGCTCTGCAGACAATACGTCCAGCTTCCATTCTCCCAGAGCATAGTGTCCATGTCAGACATGTCCTTCCCCAAAGGAGCTCCCGACACGAGGGCCCGTTTCTGTTTCTGGTTGAGTGCGAGTCGTCATTAAGTAACCGCCGCCCTGGCTGAAGGTTGCCGGCGGTTAGTCATAGCGAAAGTAAAACTACCCCCTGTGATAAAAAAAAAAGGTGGAATTTGAACTGTACCCTCGCTTTGTTCCGCCCACGTTCCTCTCGTCCAACCGCGCGATTGGGATCGGACGGATTCGGGCCGAAGCCCGTTGCCAGGAGTTCAGTTCAGTGGGGCCGAGTGATTTAAGTTCAGAACCCGGCGAGGGGAGGAGAGGGCGGAACCACTCTGTTAAAACCCGGCTCCTGTGGGTCCTTTGCTCACTTGGGTTTTTACTCTTTAGAAATGTTCCGCTTTCTGCGGAAGTTAAATGTGACAGTGGGATGTTAAAAGCCTTCAGGCGACTCGCCGTTTGTGTTTGTGGAGCCTTCGACAACCACGCAGTGCGCGGATCAGCTCTAAAACCGTGTTGTTCTTTCACAATCTCTCATCAACATATCGGCCGGGCATGTGACGATGCCATTTTTAGACACTTTGCAGATCCTGACAGGCCATTGTCTGCTGTATTTGTTGACAGCGTCGGAGGGTTAAAAGGGACCTGCAGTGTTCAAAACAGCCACTGACGAGCATCCTTTATTCTTTACACCTTAAATCAGTAGGGATAATACACAAAGGTGGGGCTTGATCAGAAAAGAAATTAAAATTCCACTATTTTTTATTAAATAGGGTACATGCATAGGATTTTCCCAATTTCACTGCTTTTGTTAAGAATAAGGAGGAAATTCCACCCTTTATGTGACACATTATGTATTCACATTTCTTCTCTCAGTCCAATAATGTTTTTTGGGATAGATTTTGTGGTTCGGATTAATATTTTAATACATATTTAGGAGCCATGAATTATTAACTGCTAAAGTTACTTTGGAAGGAGCAACAAACCGGTAAAAAAAAGAGTAGGCCCGTCGCTGCATTTTTATGTGGTTTAAATATGCAACAGCTATCTTGGGCCCGTATTCAAGTACGCTTTAAGAACTACTCCAAATGTTTAGTTTCAAAAAGAACAGTTGTCATTAAAAGACGCTTAGGGAAGATACACTGTGTGGAAACATAATCCCGGCAAAATAGGGACTATTAGGAGCGTGACGCTGCTACCATAGAAGGAGATGTGTATTGATGGCTTAAACCAAACTGGAGCTCTGAGGCCGTTCGGTTAACAATGAGCTAAGTGTTCAGTTTCCTTGGAAGAACTCTTCCTCAGAGTCTAAACACCGCGCTATCAGCATTACGCAACAAGGGAACTTTGACTCATCGCACTGGGACGCGAGGCAGGCCGTATCAACAGCGGGCGACACCGAGAAACAAAGCTACCGGCCAAACCAAAGCGCGGAGGGGAGACCTTCACACACCAAGAACCCAGAGGTATATCCAGGGGTTTGGCTGTGAAAGGTAAGTATGGGGGAGTGCATGTGGTCTCTGCCTTCTCGGTTTTGATGGATATAGTTGCATCACATCCCAATCCGCGCAGTGAGATTGATTGTTGCCCTCGTACGCAGTGAAAAGCTAAAATAAAATGGACCTTCTCGGTTAATATAATTGCTAGGGGTGTAACAATCCATCTATTACATCGATGCATCGATTTATATTCCTCCAATCCAACTACATCGATCTGTGCTCGGCGAGTTGGCCTTATGGACGACATATATCGTTCTAACATTGTTTTAAAATGTAATAAATTGATTGTATCGATACTAGGAAATAGTGTGACCATCATGACCATCCCTTCGGATTTAAGCATGTCAAAACTTTTTTCTTAGCACTTTTAATGATAAAGACTGTCACGGACGTGACGTGACGTGCTCACGCAGTATGCAGGTAACCACCGCCGTCCCGAGCCCCGATTCAACTTCCGGGTTTCACGGGCAAAGCCGAGGGGATGTTCCACAGGGGTTGAAATAGAGGGGTGGTTTTGAAACCATAATTGCAGGGGTGTTTTTTGTGTATATCACTAATACGGGTTTTTTCTGCTACACTGCTACAGCAGTGTTTGCACTCTATTCAAATAAAATGTGAATGCATTTGCCATTCATTGTTGTTTACTTGTTTATTTATATTCATAATTAATTGATACCTGATTCCATCACAAGAAACAACAGGAATCCAGGAAACTTCACCTGCACTGTTCAGTATCCAGGTATTTATTTCAGTCACACTGGTTGAATTTTTGGCTAAAAAGTCACTGAATCGTTTCGGATCGTATCGTTCTAAATGAACCAATATCGTCCTTGAATCGTATCGACAACCACGAATCATGATACAAATCGAATCGTTGTTAAAACGAATCGTTACACCCCTAATAATTGCGTTTCGTTTTTTCACTTTTATATTATATAACGTCATGAGTACGAGTGCAAGACATCAAGGTTTTTACAGCCCGCCACTTCATATTTCAGGAATCTGGAATTAAAATAAATGTAAAGCGATGCCAAGCGAGGTCACAGGCCAAGCTGGAGAAACGGCTCAATATGGTGCAACACAAAGCAGCGTTTCCTCTCGGTTTACAACTGTGCCGGGACGGAGGGAGGTGGGTGACCCCCCCCCCCCCCCTCCCCCGCGCCCCTTCCCCTCGCCGATATAAATGGCAGGGGAAACACTGAAGGGAGAAAGGTCAATAACAGAAAGGACCCTTCAGAGGGCCAGTGTGACGCAGGGTCCACTCACACGCACGCTTCCTGATGTAGCTGCGGGGACTAGACGCCGTCGTTAGAGATGATTGATATCTCATCATTAAAAAGGAGAGTATTTTCCATGTTCTTTTTTTTTCTAGATGTGCTCATGCCTTTTTGTTTACATTGGTGAAAACAACACCAGGCGCACGTCTACAGTATTTTAGGACGCTTGATAGCGGTGCTAGACAGCGGTGCCCTGAGGCACGCACAGTAACACAAAACTCACATGTGAAACCACTACAGTCAACACATTACTCTGACTGAGACACGCGAGCACCACATGGCAGTGTTGTCAGTTTAATTCCTCTTTGTGTTACATAGTTTGGGCTCTCTGTCGCTTTGCCTTCTCCATGCTGCTGGAGTCGCCGACATGTTGCTTAAATGTCAACAACACAACATTTCCACCCTCTTTCGGGGGGGTTTCAGCAGTGGGACCAGCGTCCCAACACAGCCCAGCATATAAAAAGGCACGCAGACCGGTTGAGGACGAAGGCTCAGCGGCCTGGTGATCTTCGGTCAAAGTGCACGCTGGCACACAGCGGTGCTGCAGATCTACAGATACCAGCGCATTCTGGTGCCAGACGTGCAACATTCTCTCGCACGCAAACACACCTCACGGGGGAGGAAAGAGACAAACACCTCTCACTGGGTGGTGATGTCTGTGGACATGTCCGTCAGAGGCACAGGATGTTGAGATTAAACCTCCTCGTGAGGGTGTCACGGGTCGCTCGCTGCAGGAAGCGAAGGAGGTGTGATGACGTGAGCTGATGTTGGTTAAAAATGAACCCAACGACCTGGTTGTGTTTGGCCCACTTCAGGTAACGGGAGAGAAAATTATAGGATGGAAAAATATAGAACAATAAAAAGTAATGAGTGTGAGAAGGCTCTTCGGAATAAAACATTTACCTTTTGGGGGTAGCAAAGAAATACTGTGCAGAGCAAAACAAAAAGACACAGATTTACTGACTCTTATTGGCTAATAGTTCTGTCAATCATAGCTTTATAGTTCAAATCTATTGGCTCTAACAATTCAAATGAGATATCAATCACTCAAATCAGGTCATAGGTTGCATAAGTACAGTCAGTTACAGTCAGGGGGGCGGGGCTTCATATGTATATCTATACATATATAGGTACATGTATAAGAGTATATACATATATATACTTAATCAAAGTCAGACTGCAGGGAGAATGTCCATGTATGAAGCTATGATCTGAGAGAGGATTTACTGCATCGTTCCAAAGTGGTAAACATCCTGAAAATGTTTTTGAAAACTTTTAATTTTTGTGCCATTTTCATTTACTTTTAACTATTGACAAACACACTAATATTTACACACCTGAATTGTATAGGTGTTCCCTTCTATTGCACCACAAAAAGTATTCAAACAGACCTTAAGGTCTTTTAAAAAATGGGTATGCGAATTCTGAGCAGAGGCCTAAAGAATAGGCGGGTTCTAAGAGCTGGATCTGTGAGTTTGCAGTTGTCGATCTAAAGGGAAACGCCTGCTGCGCCGTACGGAACATTCTGATTCTAGTGGACGGCGTGAAAAGATCCGTCCTAACCCCTTTGCTCTTCCGCTGATATGCTGTCGTTCGAGCGTGGCAACGAGGGCTGCGGTCAGACGTGTCCGTGAGTTGGTTTTTCACTTACGGGTTTCCAGATGGCATCGGGCAGTGTATGCTGTATCCGGGCTGCTGAGAGTAGGATCCCCAGGAACCAGAGGAGGCGTATATTGAACCCTGAAACGGAGCAAAAAAGAAAGGAAAATCGGTATTGCTACCCCGCCAGGCGTCATTGAAGACAGCATAAATGGGTACAACTGCATCATTACCAGTCCGAAAGGGTCTTTGCGGTATCACGGTAAAGCAGTAAAAACGTTCTAAATATAGCGTACGCCTCAACTAACATTGCTTTATTTTATGGGATTTTCTCAGCAGCCAGTAATCCCGCTTGCTTCCGCTAACTGGGGAGCGACGACTTTCATCTACTGACACACTGAATTCCAGACACGGATCTCAAACAATCTTAAATCGTTGGTTTAAGAAAAAAAAAGAGAGGCCTCCTTTGTTACAATTCAGGGCATGAGAATAGTATCATCGCCATCTCCAGCGCACATCTCGCCAAGCACCAAACCGCACAAGGCCTTCGGCCGTCCAAACCACATGTAGATGTTGACAGACAGTACTTTGACTTGCTTTTGTTTTAGTAGAATTCTATTGGCTTTTAAAGGGTCAGGTTGGCCGTGTTTTCACAACTTGTGGGACGTAGTCAGGCCCGTAGTGTTAGGAGCCGAGAATTTGGGGAAACTTCCTGGAATTTCTGCCGCTACCCATCGAGTTAAGAACCGAGTTAAACAAATAATTCTATGAGTGGTGCGCAAACACCAGCGTGCCGATTTCATTGGTAGATATCCCTTCATTTTAAACTGAAACTGACGGTGTTCATATACTCCTCAAAGACTGACAATAGAAACCTGAGAGGGCCGATGAATTCAAAACAAAACACCAAGCAACACTGTCACATGACATTTTTATATTTGCCCTCATCTAGCTGGCATTTGATCCCGCAAGTAGGACCACTTCCTTCCTCACACATACCTAGAGGACTGCTCCGCAGACGTCACATTCAGAAATCCAACCGTAAATATTTAAGGTGCCTTCGCAGAGTTTTTCCCACAGCTGTTACCCCTCACGCGGGACATGAGCGAGGGAGGAGAATGCAACACGCCAATGTAAGATCACATTGTTCTGCACTTGGTACATTTAAAACAGTCTTTTGGGATTGATCCCTCCAACTTTACAGGGCATACTACGCACATCCCACAACAGCAGGAGGGGAATTATACTTCATTTCCTTCTGTGAAAGCGGTCTAATATTAAAAAAGGGGGTGCTAAAATATGCATTTGACGATGATGATGGATGCATACCTCCATGTTGGTGGGGGCCACAGAGAACAAGCTGCTGTCTAGCTGAGGGCCTTCTGGATGCAGGTAGCTGTCCCCGTCCATGGCCAGCGCTGAGGGGAGGGTGGGCATCAGACCACAGCGCCACACATGACCACCAGCTGATTTAGGCGTATGTACCCCCTATGTCCCAGATAGTACGTCGTTCTAACAAGTGCGAATGGTTTCCATGACCTGGGGGAGACAGAATGAGGGAGAGAGAGAGAGAGAGAGAGAGAGAGACATTAGGAGAGTTGCAGTACATTTGTTCAGGCGCACGCATCACGGCTTTTCATTAAAGCGCAGCGGAAAAAGTCACTTTAATGAACTAGACTTCAGTGACAACCAATAAATAAAGTGACACAGCTCACTGTGGGTGTTCTTTAACGATTTCCATCGTTAAAGAACACCCACAGTGAGCTGTAACCCCGGTTGGCAATGGAGGGAAGATAAAAGTGCACTTTAAGTAGACAGATTATTAAAGGATTCTAAATGTTTGTGTGACCCAAACGTCAAACTATAAATGCCGCCATGAAGCCATCAACAGTGCAGTTCACTTGACAAGAAGATGTTGATTCAGACATGTGAAGACCTGAAGAGTTCTCAATGTATAAGTATAAAAACCCCTGCTGATCCCGGTGCCATCGTGGATGAGTAACACAGTCATGAAGCGTTGTTGGGCAGCAGATCGCTTCTGTCACAAGCAGCTATAGGTGAATGTGTGTGTGTGTGTGTTACTGCTCAGGCTGTCCGTGTCCATGAAGAGGACAGGTTAGACGAGCTCAACCAGACTGTCTAGGTTTAGGAAGAAGGCTTCCTATAATGTCAACAAGCCGTCTTTGTCTCATACACACACACACACACACATATTAACATGTTAACAAACGTATCGGCAGGTTAAAACCTCATTTCTTCGTGATTATGTCCTGCGCTGTTTTGTTCAGGAGCTTTTGTCTCTCGGCTTCTCGGGGGAAACCTTCAGAGAAGCGAAGTCTCGCCATCCGGCCTCGGGATTCACAGCTGATGTTGTGAGGAGATAAGGCTCAGAGTTAAGCCTTCGACTGTTAATTCCCAACAGACAGAGACAGGAAGAGACCCTCTGGACATGAGGACATCAGACTATACAAAATATGTGCGTTAAAGGACACATGCCGGGGGGGGGGGGGAAATATGTAGAAGTAGCGTGTTCTGAATTTCATTCAGTGCCTCTATCTCTGAGAAATAAGGACTTTATTTAACATAATAAACGCTCAAAACAAAAAAATGGGATTTGCTAATTCATCCTTTGAAGCTCCACAAATGTTGTGATGTTTATAGCGTTATTGTTCATCTCTTTTTCACACTTGACCTACTTTCCTCCGAGACCAAATCATTCTGGCAGCTTGCTCTTCTGCTACCTGGCACTACGGTTTTATGATGGAAGCTTCAGCACACCATCACTACGTGTCCTCAGACATTAGATCAGTTTCTCTGAGAACACCAAATGCATTATTGCAGGAAAATATGTATTAAAAAAACTGAAAAAACAAGCCCATCTTGTGAGGTTTCACAACTGCATCTCTCACAGTTGTGTGTGTGTGTGTGTGTGTGTGTGTGTGTGTGAAAAAACAAATGATACGGTTACTCCCGGGCTGAAAAGAACATAAATATCCCACACATTTTGCAATTCGGGCTCCGGTTCCCAGCTCGCAGCCCTCCACAGTGCTCGTCTGTGGATCGTCAGTGGCACTCCCTTGCCCCAAACCAACGCTTCACCCTTCTTCCTCCATTCTTTCCTGCAGTTTGCCCCAATCTGGATCACAGGCCAGGCGTGTTCACTGGGGACAAAGCGGAGGTAATAAATCCTAATCGAGCTCATGCAGGTCTAAATAAGAGAGCCTTTGTCTTTGTGTATCTGTGGGTGTGTGTGTCTGTGTGTGTGTGAGTGTCGGAGGGAGGCAGAGACGGAGTGGAACATATTCACCACTCGCATCGCCAATACACAAGTGCAACAAAAAAAGAATCCATCATTAAAAAAAAAACACTATGACACTAAAAAGAGAACTGGGTGAGTACGGTGGAAGCGAACGTGGACGAGGGGCAAACAGATAATATAGACCTTCTGAATATGCATGGACAGCCTGCGAGGGCCAGATAAAGGCAGGGACCGGAAAGCAAGGCAGCCCGGGGGGCGGAGGGGCCTCCAGGAGTGTGTGCTGTGAGAGACCTTGTGAGGCCCCGTCCGGTGCTGCTCGATGCAACACCCACAAGGAGGCTGAAATCACGGATGCATCCAGGGTTCTGGAGCGGAGCTGCGGTCGATCTGGGTAAGAGGTCCTGATATATTCCAAAGCCTCTTTCAACATGCAGGTCACGGGAGACCAACGGATCAATGTGAAGTATCCGAGCGGAGTTCACAATTACAACCCTCAGTGAAGGGTTTATGAGCTACGAACCAGTATTTGGACAAAAGAGTAAGACAAAGTGTGGTTCTACTGGGAGTCTGTGAGCAGCAGTGAAACTTAACTCATATTTGTTGTTGGATATTTGCTTTCCTCCTAAATTCGGTGGTTCGGCAGCGATGTACATGAAACGTCTCTGAACCATTACGCCGAGGGATCGTTGGCTCATTCCGAGAACTAAAGCTCATTTTATCAGCCGGAATACAGAATCGCCCGGTGATACAGCAGCAGCGTTCATTCCTTAGGCGACCCAATCATTTGATCGATCACTCCGACAGCTGAAAACACACCGGTTCTCCTGAGCATCCGGGCGCTGTCCTTCCATCCCCCCGTTGCCACGCCACCCACCAGTGCCATGCCAGGGATGGTCTCTTAGCAACAAGAAAACGGTCTGGCTCTCGCTGTCCCCTGTTACCGAACCCCCACTCCTCCAGTGTGCCTCTGAGGATAATCGATACTGATCGCTGCAAGAGTGGTCCCACATATCTCCTTCCTGTAAGGCCTCTCATTACCGGAAAAAACAGGCAACCCCCCCCCCCCCCCCCCCCCTACGCTATGCACCCCCCGCTGCTCCAAACCAGAGGGCTGGCGATATGGGAGCAAGGAAACAGGAGATAAAGAAGCAAGCATGGCCGCTGCAGCACAAGGAGTTCATTCATCAGAAAAGTGGCATGCACGTAAGTCATTTTTATCGCGCTGCATGGTTATTGAAACCACGCGTCTTCCCTGGATTTATAGTCTTTATCAAGACAGCTAAACTAAATGTGTGTCTTGCATGATGAAGAGGACATGTCCATTTTTCCAAAATAAAGAGACTTTTTAGCAGCGTGATCTGTTAACTTCTGTTACCTTAGAAGTTACAGCTAGTTTGTGCGCATCTCGCTCTCTGGGTGGTCCGGTGCAAAAAAGGCAATTCCATGAGCAGTATTTGTAAATATATATATTTCTTTTAGCTTAACAAGTCCATTCATTATGCGCTAAAAATGCCAGAATATAAGCACCGCACAATTTGGTTCGGTAAGGAACAACATGTCCAGCGATGTGACCACATTCTAGGCTTTTCTGTGTTTCCCTTTGGCCCGTGAGTCACGGTTTCTGTCCGTTGACTTAAAAAGAATCATGACTACTTTGCTCCATTTACTACGCGTGTTGTGGACCGCGACGGACAACACGTGCTCCGGAGCAGGTCGGGTGAGAGGTGAAATGCGGCCGGCCTGCTTGTGTCGGCCTTCGGGGAGCGTCAGCGGTGGCCAGAGCACACGGGGATCATCCAGGGAAGTGGCACTTCCATAAGCTGCTAAATCACGATTAACGCTCACGAGAAGAACAGCCGGCCTGCCCAGCGCGTGCAACGTCTCACTCCCGGATGCACATGTCGATTGCTGATACATAATCACACACACACACACACACACACACACACACACACACCATAGTAATTTGTGAATGGGCTCGGAGGATGATTTAGGCGGTTGATCTGGTTGAGTACAACAATAACTCACCTCATAGGGATGTGGGTGCATAAACATCACGTGTGCGTGCATCCATGTGTCCCTTTAAATGCAGAAAACTGACAGGAGGAGTCGCTGTGATCATTTCCGGCTGTACCAAAACAGAAACGTGCGTTGATTGTAAAAGCGTCACCGTTTCAGAAGAAATCATCAAAATCCATCCAAAAGCATCAGTCTTTGCGATTAACAATCCGCCTGACGACAACTTGTTCAATCCGATTCACAGCACTCACTCATCACCAATCTGAGCCCATCAGCATCCCCGGTAATCAGGTTAGAAATGATCAAGCCCCGGCTGCCTCGCAGCAGTGCAGCAAGGGGGCTGTTAGTTGGTTATAATCGCTGTGACTGGTTGGATTCATTAGCTGCCGCCATGAAATATTTATAAAAAGGAACAAGTTACTTCCCTTGGAAACGCAGGTCATTCAAAAACAGCCTACATTATTAAACAGCACCTTTTTTTTTAACACGAAAGGCCTCTGCTTGTCCCTGAGTGTGTGCACGTGCAACACACCCGTACACACGTGCACGCATGCCAGATCCTACTGTATGTAAACAGTGGGACGTCGGCGTTGGGTACCAAGCAGTTCCACACAAGCACTCTTTCCATTCAGTACCAAAGACATTCTCATGAAAGGGGTGTGGACAAACAGCCGGCGTCCAGGTAGCACAGACCGTGTAACTTAATCTATCCTCTTATCAAAAGCCGGGAAATGGAAACAAATTGGGCTCCAGGAGTCTGTTGTTGCATTTTGGCCCGTTCAAATATTTATCAAAGAGGCTCCCTGGACGGGGCCGGCGTGCAGGGACACATCGAACAAACAGCCCGTCATCTGAATGACTGCGTCCGTCTGGGTTCACCGATTTAGTTACTTAAAGGGTCAACGATTTATCTTAATTAGATCGTCATCGGCCCACTACAGGCGATTCAGCACCACTTTGGCCCGATGATGAATGTCATTGCGCCCACAAACACCGGCTGAATGAGACATTAAAGTGATTTATCCTTAAACGGGGAGCTTAATCAAGCTCTCGTGGCTTTGTCGTGGTGAAGAAAGAGAGCGAGACACGAAGAGCGAGTGCCAGAGGAGCGCTGCACAGAGCAGAGGAGTAGAAGGGGGGGAGAGATTCCAAACACCGCTTTGCACGGAGTTGATGACACTCATTTTAGGAGCAAACCCCTCTACTTCCACCACCATCAGCAGCACCCACCAGAAATAGATCAAAGGCTGACTTGATCAGAGGGAGAACGGTCCACTTAGCTGCCTTCTTGCCCCGTTTTTCCTCTGACATCTAATTTCCTCAGAATAGAAGGATGATGACACACGTTAGCCGAGTGCTGCGCACAACCCTCTCTTCTTGTTCATCTACTTAAGTGAACAGAAAATGGCTTATTTTACCCAAGCAGTTACCCACTGGGCACAGGATGGACACAGCGACAGTTAAACAGGTGACTAGAATGCAAGCTACCGAATATGGAACTGTTCCCTCAGCTATTGATGCAGAGAAATGTATATTTTTCATTGATGTTTCAGTCTAACCAGAGATTAAGAAAGCCACATGCTAACTTAAAAAGAAGAGATAATTGGGGTATAAACTGTCATATTTTATATTTTAGAGCAAAACATTGAAATATCTCAAATGCATGTTTACAGCAGAGCTTATTTCAGTCATCTAACCAAACGGCCATTAAAAAAAAACCCACTTTAACTCGAGGGAAGCAAGTCGGGGAAAGGGGGCGAGCAACAAATGATAAATGATTCCCTGGTTATATGACTCATTACTACAGCAACGTTCTGTTCGCATAAGTTCCACTTCTTCTCCATCCCCATTTGCTTTGCTCTCATTTGCCTTTTCATTTTTTCCTTTTTCCATCACAGTACCTGCGCCGTATCGAGCTCTTCATTTCCCCTTCTTCCCGTTACCCCGCCTGAACCCTGGTTGTACGCTGCTGCTGCTGCTGCTGCCGATTGGAGGCAGCTGGTTCCCACACTCTGAATCTCTCTGGATCTCTTTCCTCTGCCCGGCCCTCTCAGTCCGGGCTGGTCGGAGTCAGTCAAAACACCAGGAGTAACTTATCAGATGCACATTTCACAAGCAAACAACAGTACGGCAGGCAGGGAGACCAGATCTGGAGTGCTGCACATCAGTGAAGGGTTCAAGTGCCTGTCATGGTGTGACAAACTCAATGTTTAAGTCTATTTTTTAGTATTGTTGCGCCTTTCTTAAAATCACCCCCCAAAAATGATCATATAATAAGAAACATTTGCTCTACAGACAGGACTGACCTCCCTCCTCTGCATTGCCCCGCGTGCACAGCATCAGGCGGTCTGTGACACCGCGAGCCAGTCAACCAATGCCGAGAATAAGACTGGCAACCTGATTAGGTTTTTAAAAGAAGTTGCAGGGGAACAGTACGAAGACGAAGAAAGGGTCAAAAATAAAGTGTCTTCAGAGATAAACCACAGCCATTAATTATAATTATATAATAATAATAGCCGTGATGAATAATAATTATAATTAATAATTATTATCAACATGCATGACATTCTGCAAAGCTCTGTTCTAGTTTGCCCACAGTCCCAATGTGATGACAGATATCATGTCATATCTTCTGCCAAAATGTCCTCTGGTATGCGTCTATGAGCGTGAAATAAAAACCATGCCCCAACAGACCATTTCCATCTGCGCTGCTGGATTATTTAGAAGACAATCATATGAAATTTAAATGTGTTTGGCGTTTGAGAAAAGCTAATTTACATTTTGTAGAGTCACATCGTCAACTGTTAAATACTCCATTAAATTAAAAAAGTACAATGGAAATATTTAAATAATATATATTGTACTTACTAGTCAATACAAAAAAAAGTGTGGTAATTCTTGCCAGTAGTGATTCTCTTCTCGCTGTAATCCATTTAATCTTCTCACAAGTCCTACCTCCACGAGGGTGAACGATTGGTTTAAGTCAAAGAACAAATGAACTCTTTCCTCACTTGAAAGAAAACACAAAAATGCCATAGGAGCAAGTCATGTGAGACACACTCTTTAAGGACAAAAGGGAAATTAACTGGGGAAAAGGGTCAGGGCGAAGCAGGTTACAGGGTTCAGGATTACCGATATCAACTGACTAAAGTTTACCCCTCCCCATCAGACACGTTTAAAACAAACATCCTGCGGATCAAATTATTGAGAGTCTTCTAGTAAACAACAATGGTCCACATTCATTCGATTAGCTGATAAACTTCCGTCGACCCGAGGCCTCCGGGTGTCCTGTAACAGGACACTCGATTCAGAGAATCAAACGCACGTCTTCACGGTCTAAAGGACACGGGGCTACACTTTAAAAAAAATAAAATGCATTTCCCACAATAGCCTGCCTTGCCGGTTAGAATAAGGCCGGGGGTCCAGGGTTCACCGCGACTGCTTTGGTTGTTACAGAAAACTGATTTGGAAACAGTTGTGGTCAGGCATCATTTCAAAAAGGCTCCGTGTGTTCACCTTTCTACCGGCACCGAAATACCCGCAGATTTCACAGCTTGCTTTGGTTCGGTTTGGTTCCCATCTGATCAAGGCGGCTCCAAACAATAAGAGGGGCATGGACATATGAAGTAAACTCGCAGTGAGTTAGGCAAAAGTAGTTAAGGGTCAGGAAGACGAAGCAGGTTGACTGAGTCAGTAACGGGTTACTGTGAAAACACGTTAGCCAGATGTAGAAACAAACTTCCCCCCGAGATAACAAAAACAAATGCTCCTTTTTTTCAGGTGAATGTTATAATTATTAATGTTATATATTATGTTATATAAGGCCAACAGATGCACCTAAATGTTACACATTCGTTCTATAGAATATTGTGGGTCTTCAAGTCTTCCTGCAGACCCCCGTGCATGCGGGACACCCGTATGTTCAGACAACATTACAATTCGGGTGTTCAAATAAATGTGCCTTACAACCCTTCAAACATTTAACAGTCCAGTTGTGTATCAACCGTGTAATAATGTTTTTTTTTTTTTACTTCCCCTTTAAATGACACGGAGCAGGTTGTAAAGCCCAGATAATAACTGAAACAACGGAGTCAACGTGAACACTAATATTTCCCTCTTCAATGAGTCCCATTTTGAAATCACTGTTTGCTTTTCTAAGAGGGATGTTGACACACCTTTCGCACAGAAAGCCACAAGGCGAGGCGGGGAGGAATACCAGAGTGCTGCATGCTCCCCTGCATTTCGGTCATCTTATACAGAGCTCTTATGTGGCTTGGGAGGGATCCACGTAGCCTCCAGGTCTGGGTACTAGTTGGGACATGGGATACTCAAATAGCCCATTGTAAAGGACCCCGTTTGTTTCTTGTCCCGGTGCAGAAGTGAACAGTATGGCCACATATTCCCAACAACCGTGCCTTGTTCTTTCACTCTGTTCCGACCAAACATCCCCGTTATGCTTAATACATGAACTATTATCTAATGAAGGCCAGATTCCGGGAAAGCAGGAACTGAATCAAATGTATTACCTAGCCCACGATTCCCCTCCTCCACCCCACATTTTTCACTCTCACTCTAATCAGACCACGGGCCATAAATTAGATTTATGACTGGCACCCATTGGAGAGGGGAGGAGCAGGCTAGCAACAAAAAAAAAAAAAACCAAGGCAAAGAGAATGGAGGCCAATTCACAAAGAGCAGGGGGTACGAGCCAAGGTTGAGCCGCGGATCACTGCTGTTTGAGCTCACCGAGTGCTTTGAAAAGTAACATCCCAAACAAAAACAACACTAAACCAAAAAGAGCACGCCATTTCCTTGCGATAGTTATCTTCATGCGTTTAAACAACAGTGGAACGTAACATGGAAGAGTCGCAATATCCAAAATCACCAAACCGACTTGGTAATCCTGCCGTGTGAAATAGCCCCAACCCCCCCCATGTGCTTTCCATGCACCGTCCCTCTCGGTTCCTGTGGGCACTAAACACAGTTATCACCAGATCCGGTGGGTTGTGACCCTCAGGGTCCCTGCAGGCCGGCCAGCCATCAATGGTGTGATCCAGTGGTGAGGAAATGAAAATGAAAAAAGGACAAGCTGTGCAGCACAAACTTGAAACTTAACTTCTTTCGGGAACTACAATTATTTTGGCAACACCAAAAGAACAGAACAAAAAACAAACAGCTCCATACGATAAACCCATTTTCCTGAAAGTTTCCCAGAACACAACCGCCGAAAGCACTTTGATGGGCTACGCTATGGAGAAGTGAAACAAAACAACAGGAGCTGTGAGTTAACTGGTATTTCGCCTGACAGTTACTAAACAACCTGCCTGTTTTAATTAAACCTCTACATGGGGAATGAGATACAGACTTGGCTGCAGGAGGGACTGAGCTGCGAGGGACACCAAGGTGGTTGACTGCGTCACCGGGGGTTAAGGGGGCTCTTGAGTCAAAAGACAGGAACCATGGACATCTCATAGTAGTCTCCTTTGACAGGGTGGGCAAATGACACAATTAAAAGAACAGCCTGCCGGCCCCCATAGGAGCCCGCTGTGGCACGGCTTGCGTGAGGCCTGCCCAGCCCTGGCTGCAGGCATCGGGCACACTGGAAAGGAAAATAACTAGAGGCGACATTTTATTTGTGTGTATGGTTTCTGTCCCAGGTCATACGCATGTATTTGTGCTGCTGCATGTTAAACCTAAAGTGTGTGCCATGCAGGCAGACCTTGGAGGTACAGTGACACAACCAAACGCACACTTATCTTCACACAATGGATTAAGTACTTATAGATCCGTGTCCGTCTTTCCGATGGACACACACGAAAAAGGTGTCATTTCAGTGACACAACACCCGGGGATGTTACGAGTCGGTTACTAACGTCGGGTACATTATTATAACTACTAACGTCACTGCGCTGGTTTTTAACGTCACCTATTTCTGCAACGTTAGCTTGTCGAGCACCACGTTCATCTCCCACTAACTCAATGAGCCGCGATACCACAGCGGCACTAGCACGTTAACGTCCATTGACCTTTACTGCAAAACAACCACCGATACCGAATCTTACCCTGGCGTGTTTGTGTTTACGCATTACAAGTGTGCGGGGTTTGGGGGGAGGGGGGCAAAGCCAGTTTTCACACAACCGTGGTCGTACTAGGCTAAAAAATGTGGGGTATTTTGAAGAAGAGTACACCAGGCGCCCGGTCTTGGCACAGCACAAAGAAAAGGCAGTTCTCCGTTACGGCGTTACTACTAATGTTAGCTTACCCACCGACGAGCCGAACGGTGCTTTAAACAAGCGCTAGCCAGCAAGCAAACTTCGGCGGTGAAGCTTTTCCAAATTCCCCGACTCAATTACTATGTGGGGAAATAACCACGGACGGTAAAAAATATAGAAACACACGACTGTGGTTTTAAAATAGAAGGCATACTTTGTATAGCCAATTGTGCTAGCTTGGTTAGCATACCTCGGTCTTTTTCTGACTGTGGGTGTGCTCGTTTTGTACACTGCCAATGTTATTGGATTAACGTCGCTACCAAACTAACGTTAGTTAGTCTGCTGAAGAGCTTATATTACTTTCTCAAACTGTCAATAAAATAGTGTGCAAGTGTGTTTATTTTTTTCAAAGTAACGTTTGAAAAAACCGTTTGATGTGCCACATTAACGTAACTTGGAGGTTAACCATCATCGACGGATTAGCTTATTACCAGCTAGCTACGTAGTAACCAGCTATCTTGAATAGCTGCTGGCCTTTCTCGGCGGAGCCATAGTAAAGCCGACGTTTCCATCGCTGCGTCTTTGTTACTGTGTTACGACTGCTCCGACTTCCATTGGGCTCAACTCACGCCAAGTTTAATAACGACATCGATGCGTACGATCACGCCAAACCAAAGACAACCACCGGAGAACCGGCGTACCCCGTCGTCAAAAACGTGCGCGCCTAGGAGAGGCTGCCCAGGACGCATCTTGTCGAAACGGCAGCCGCCGATGTGTCGCTCGCCTTTTTTTTTTTTTCTTCCTCCACAACATTCTCGAACCACACTCACCCGTTAACGCGTCTCTTCGTGCTAAATCCCAAAAACCACGATCGCGCGGGGCGGCCTCGAACGAAGACTCGCGTCAAAGTCGCCGAAACGAGGGTCTTTTCATCCAACTTATTCTTCGTAGTTGTTTTCGCCACTTCCTGATTGAGACGGTGCCATTTTGAATAGCGAAAAAAAAAAAAAAAGAGAATATATCCGCCGCTGTGGTCGTGACGCGCGATGGCGTGCGGCCGGAGAGCAGCCGGGCCATACATAGTTCAACGGAGGAGATGTTCGGCACACTTAATCCGACGTGTCGATTTAGTGATGAATAATTAAAAGTGAGAGATTAACCAGTGCAACGGCTCCGGTATTGGCCCTTAAAGTCGAGACGTTGAAGAATGACAGAATATAACTGTACAACATGTTTTATCTGTAAGACCGCAACCGCGTTCAGTAAATGCCAACATCAATTTGTGCAAACTGTTTAGGTCGGTTTGCTCCATATTCAATGGGTTATGCAATAGTAATAATGCATCTCGGGGTGAGAGCTGTGTCACTTAAATGCTTAAAACTGTAACATCTGGAAACTAGGTCAAGTCTTTTCAAAAACAGATGTTCAAAAGCAAGAGGTCTGTGAGATTATGTTCTCACTAAACTACCATATAAATGTGTATGTACGATGCAATGCCTGAAATAATAAAAGAGTCCAAACTCAAAATGCTGCTAAAATAGATATTTGGACATCATACAAGACTAACAGCAATTTCATCAGATCTTTCACCATTCGTAACTGGAATTGCAATCTTAAGCAATTGTTTTCTTTATTACTTTTAAAGCGTATCGACCCAAATGTCTATGCACAATACCGCTGCTCCCACGGCTATTACGATCCTTCCCAGTTCAACCACTAATGATAGTAATAATCAAAGCTAATGACTCGCTAAGAAACTGCCAAAGCATTACACAACCGCATAAAATGGCATATGAGCAATGTAATTGTTGCACAACGGAATAAAGAGTGCAAATTGCATTTAATAATAAAAGGGAGAATAAAGTAAACCATAAACAACATATATTGAAATGTTTTTTTTAATCAATCATCTTTTGTGCAACTGAGAGCAAATATGCGTCGTTACCGTTTTCTACATGTTATTTTCACTTGATTTAAGTTTTTATCAGTCTTTATCATCACAGACGGTTGTTGCACCGCAGCGTATCTTCCTTTTAAACGGAGTGCATGTTCATGTGCCGCAGGTCACTGTCTCAATCCGGCCTCCATCTGTCCACTCCACCTTATTGAACGACAGAGCTGGAAGAGCTCCAGTTCGTTTCCAGCAAACACCCATCGCCACGGCTTTCCGGTTATAACAGGGCCCCCCTTCTCCCCACAAAGGGGGGATGGTGGGAAGCAAAGGCCAGCCTGCATGTGTGTGCATGTGTGTGTGTGTGTGTGTGTGTGTGTGTGTTTGTCTTCAATTTTAAGGAACTGATCCTGACAGATACTGGAAGGGCTGTGCTTTGTCTCCGCGGTCTGATACGCTTGTATTGTTCTGTGTCAGCAAGGTGGCGGGCGATGATACCGGATGCAAGAGCATCATTTTGATCACACCTTTAGAATGCGCGTGAGCTCATTAATCGGGCCGAAATAACGTCGGATTGAACACGATGACAGCGGCAACCTGTGAGGCAACGATCGGATAACACAACGGACGGAGACGATTTCAGGAAAAATCTTGACTTAAAAAGCGTAAATGATGTGGCGTCTCGAAACATGCCTCATTTCCATCGCCGCGCGGCCCTCTGTTTTCCTTTGAATTTGGTGCGCCCTGCTGGGAACATTCTGCAAACACTTGGTTTAAAGGGAACCAGAGTCCCATGTCATCAATGTTTGAGACAATGCATTCAGTGCATCCAGGGCCCGAGAGAGAAAAAGAAAGCACACAAAGCAGAGCCGTCGAACACGCAAACACGATGATCACGTGCCTCAGATTTGCCTCCCCACTTCCTGTTGGTGTCTAGTTTCCACTTAGTCATTTTTTTTCTGCCTATTTGGCAGATGTTCATTGTGACGCTACGCTAAGTTAGTCACTGTAAATAGTCCAGTTCATGCCCTCTTGGTTCGGATGAGGTCAAAGGCAGTTCCTTTGTTTGCATAAGAAGCAGAAAAGGGGCCGTTTGACAAACCGGAACTGTGGCTTTTTATTTCCCACATGGGAAGTTGTTACACCCATTGTGATTAGATGGAAGAGGGAAACATGAACAGAAAACCAGACACAAGCCTGTGTTTTTAGCACATCACACATGAGGATTTATTCAAACCACAGTCACATGATCTGGGATTACGTTCCGTATTCCCTTTTTACAATGCCCGGACTAAAAGGGCTTCGGTCTCACCTGATTGTGTCGTGGAAGCCTTTGTGAGTCCGTCTTCGTTTCGTCATCACAGCATTAAGTGCTCAGTGGACCAGGACTCACTTGGAAGTGTGTTGCTGCATAAACAGGAATGTGGGCCTGCTCACTAATACGACTTATGTAAATCTCTGAGAAAATCAAATTGCGTAACCCCCCCCCCCCCCAAAAAAAGCTTCTTTGTTTACTGCATTATTCCCCCAGGAGAGACCACGTCTGCTGTGACTCCATTGATCCAGTGAACGGACAGCTGGACGGTAAGAACCTGCTCTGCTTCTGCTCCACTCACGCTTTCATTTCACGACGTTCATCTCTTTTAACGGTTTGAAAGACGTATTTTAATTGGTCCCAGTTCTTATAACTGTATTGACATGATTTGATCCAATGCGAGTGGTGCCGTTGCCGGAGCAGGTGTCCTTGTGTTTCATCTTCCTCGGTGCTGCGGGTGTTTCGGGGGCGAAGGCCGAGCAGCTCTCACGGAGATGGAGACCTTCGTCTTTCTGTTTTCCTGGTCGGCTCTCGGCGTTCTTTACGCCATGAACTGCATTCCAGAGTTTCAAGAGTAAGTCCTGACTTTTACTGTTTTCTTTTTTTTTTATCGCTCAGTTTTGAGTCTGAATAACATCGGTTCTTTGGTTTTGTTCTTTAATGCCAATAAAAAAATAAAATGAAACAAAAGAGAAATGGAGAAATAAATGGATGGATAACGCAGCATCATCTGATGGCAATAGACTTCACCACCACCAGAGCGCGCTGTAAGCCCGACGCTCGCGGTCTGACCCAGACCTCACCCCGCCATTAACGCACTGGTTTTTTGCCAGTCGCGTCTTTGGTGGTGCTCTTAACTCTTAAAACGAGGAAACCGTCCCGTTTCCTCGGAGGCACAAGAAGCTCGGGAGCAGGAAGAAGGCGGCGCGGAGAGATGGCTCCTTTTCTCAGCTGCAAGGGATCCTGATGTTCAATTGTTACCCGTCGTGCCTGTTTATTGGGTTACTACCTTCCAGTGTTGTCTGCAGTTGATGGCTGAATGAACAGAGCCAGGGGGCTAAAACACACATTCCCCTCCCCCTTCTCGCTTTTTATTGCAAGATATTTCTCCCGGGCGACAGACTTTCACACACCTCCTGTGTGATTATCTCTTTTCCAGCACGTGGACATTAACAATCAATACAGGCCGCACGGAGGGGTTTGATGGACTCGTGCATTTTACACAGTGCAAACAAGCGCTGCTGTGTGCGTGAATCTTCCCGTGCTGTTGAATTGGAGATGTGGCCAGTGGAGCTTCCCTTTCCTCTCGCAGCGCTGTTTACCGGCAGACACCTTGAACGCATTAATCTTTTCCGCTGCAAGGCGGCGGCGGCGGCGGCACCTTTGACCGGCAAACATGGAGGGCAGTGTTGAAATAACACGGCCCCACCGCACCGCCTCCCACACCTCGGCCTGTGATTGATTAAACCTTTTTCAAGCTGTGCTTTTTAAGCCTCCCGTGGGCCACCAGACTGCAGATCTGGAGTTCAACAAAGCAAAAGTAGTATACATAATGGATCATTAGCCAATCAAGAGGCGTTTTTAAATAGTAAGTAAGTAATCCAATGCATATATGACATAAGTAAAGTTGTCTGGCCAAATGTTTGGGTTTTCAAACTCAAATGCTCCTCTTTTGCATTTAAATCCAGTTAAGACAACAGGAGTTTGTAAAGATGCATCAAGTCACTCTTGGGTTTCCCGTTGGTAGATAAAACACGGAAAAGATGCAACGTTGCGTGGAAGACGTTCCCTTGGAGGCCCTTTCCATTGCAGAAGCCGTGATTGGGACGGTGAAGAAAAGCCTTATTATCGTGTTCCTAGGATGTCCGTCTAGTGGAGAAAATGAGGTAAAGGGCCCTCAGCGAAGGCACTTCCACTGGAGAAAAGATGATGAAGCGGGTACTTTGTGCCTGCTGGTTGCATCCATCACACAGACTCACACTCCCGGATGATTACGACTCACCCCGAGTTGCGTAATCATCCTTCTCTCCGACTTCTCATTCATCACAATTTACTAATTTAGCACTGCGCAGAGGACTGGCACAACTTCCATGGGAGGAACTAATTAGGAAAGAGAATGAAGCAGGAAATCAGAGGGGGGATTGGTGTCCAAAACCCACCGAGCGCCAGCGGCCTGACTGTTATTTTCCTCTCCTCTCACAGGCCTTACGTGATCCTGGGGATCGGCGCGGCCGTGCTGCTGCTCGTGTTCCTGTTCTACTTCCTCGTCACTCGTGGCAACCGACCCAAAGACGCCTTGTTCTTCGGTATTTCCTCACGACTCGCGAAGCGAGATGAAATTCCAAACAAGTTCAACAAAAGGTTGAATTGTACGCGGCTGCATGTGACCTGTGGAAAAGCAGCTTAGACCGATCAGGCTCAGAGCAGAGCCCGGCCACACCGCCGTGACGTTTTTTAGCCGTCGTCGCCGCAATCGAGTCCTTGATTGACCTCGAAGCAAAGCTTTTGGAGAATGTTCATGCATGAGAAGGCGCTGCGCTGCTTTCTCTGAAACACAGAACCACCGACACTCAATCAATCAGTTACTCGTGCATTCACCTTCCACACACTTTTCATTAAGCTTTCCTCACACTGTTTCTCCTTGTGTGCACAGCCACCGGGGCAAATACAGTATGTGTACCGTTTTTAGCCAAGCATTTTCTCCTCACCCCCCCCCTCCGCTACCTCACCTGTTAGATATCAGAGATAGAGCTGGTTGTCCTGAGGATTACAGGGACACTGGTGGTAAACAAGAGAGACTCTATGTGTGTGCAGGTGCATCGGTGTGCAGAGAGTGTGTGAAGGACAGATAGGAAGGATGTGATACGGTTTAAGCCGTGGTATCTGCAGAGAGACGCCCCTCCCCCTCACCCCTCCCCGTCCCCCCGTCCCCTCCCATCCCGGCACACAACCCCCCCCCCCCCCCCCGCCCCTTTATAATGACTCAAAAAAGAGGTCTGTGGGCAGAAAGTAAAATGTTTAGCTCTCAAATGTCCTGCAGAAAGCCCAGGAGCAGCAGAGCTAATGAGACAGTCCTCAGAAGTCATTGTGCCAGCGTGGTCGGCTTCTGAATTAGATTCAATTCATGTGTACGTGCAGTTCCACACTTTAAATTCTGTTTTTTTTTTGTGTGTGCCGGGCTCCCTCCCTGAGGATGGAAGACGGCTGTTAGGACTTGATATAAATGTGCCTACTTCTTTGCTTTGTGCCACAAACCCCTCAATAACCATTCAAATGGAAGCAAGAGAGGCTCTCGGTCACCCCGGCCCCTGCATTACATGTGTGCAGTGCTATCGGGTTTTCATGGGAAGACAAAGAAATTATGTGAAAAGTTTCTTAATCACCAGAATGACGTTTGCTTCAAGCTGAAAAAAAGTCTTGGTTTAATGAGTTCTGCTCGTTTTAATCTTTGGGTCTGACGGCCGTATTTTACACACTGGCAGACGGTAACCTCTGCCCACCTTCCCTCCTACACACACACACGCTCACACACACACACACACACACACACACGCACGCACACACACACACACACACCTTTTAGGAAGATTACTCAGGACGAGGTAATCGTCTTCGTGCTCCTTGCCTTTGCAGTTTTTGCCGTGTTCTCCTTCACTTGCGTCATCGACCTGACGAGTGCCTTGGAACATGACGGCATCGTCTCTGGCTTCATGGAATTCTATCGGAAGACGGTGGGTTTTCTGAAATGCCGACGTTAAAAAATGCAACAACGCCCGCCGTCTGTCATGAGCACGTGTGATGTCTGTGTTTTAGGGGGAGCCCTACCTGGGAACAGCCTACGCCATCATGATGTGCTACTGGGATGGAATCGCGCACTTCGTTATGTATCTGATGATGATCAGCAGGATAACAGACAGGTGGGCGGCTCATGTTCTTGCACGATGTACTGTACACCTTTTTAAATGAAGGTATTAACTAGAATGACATGCCTTGAGTCTTTCCATTTCTTGTATTATGAATTTCACCAAAAAGCGTGAATAAAATGCTATTTTCAGAAGAAGACTGTTAGACTGTTAGACTGTGAGTTAGTCATGAAGCGAGTTCACAGCGAGCGCTGCCTCGGGCATCATTGAGATGGAATCCTCTATTAAACAACGCCAGCTTTTTTACCACAGGGAGAACATCTTTTTACACTAAACGTGTGATATATGTGAAACAAATATCACCGCTCGTAGTCACTCAAAGAAACCTGTTTGAAAGAGAGAGTTTTTCAATGACTGTAGAATGAACCATTGTGCACCCTGCCGCCCCTCGGTACTTTCCAGGGAAGTCCTTGATGGATTCGATGCAACATAGAAGGGCACCCTTATAAAATGGAAAAGTTCCAGATGAAGCCTTAAGAGAAGGTTCTGTACGAAAGTATTTCGTATGTTTAGATTCCCTAAACGTTCGCGTCTCTAACCCTTTATTTGGGGTGTGAAGTTCCTCTCTGTTCCCTGAGCATGTCTCACTTGGTGTAACTTCTGTGTTGCATAACCCTAATTTTGGCTTTTCCCTCCCAGGAAGGCCTACCGCACCATGGGCTTGTTCTGGGCCGGCTCTTTGTGCGCCAACATGAGCGTGTTCATCGCCGGCATAGTGGCAGGTGAGCCTCCCTGTTCGTTAGCATCTGTTCGTTGGCTTTTCGAACTGCAAACACTGCAAGCCGAACGCAACGAGTTCAAACTCCAACGGCGAGGCGTTTGTTTATCACGGACGTGCCGCGCCGGTTTGCCTTTGCGTGAGGCGCAAAAACCCTCCACAGGTTTCGTTTGGCTCGACTGCAGAAGTTGTCGTGTTTATATAGCGAGCCGCTGTGTTCGGGGGGGTAAAACATGTGAAACAGTCTCTTTCTTACTTTTCTTTGTTGCAGGCAAATACGGGTCGGAGATCCGTCCGGTCTTCTGGCTCAACTTCGTCTTCCTTTTGATGCCCGTGTGGGCGGCCGTCACGCTTTTCACGCGGCCCAAGGACAGGCCGCTGATCGGGGGGTACAACGTGAGCCTCGTGCATCAATGGTTGGGCCTTGGTCCCGTGGTTTAGAGCAGCAGTGTTTGCTGAATGTATTTTGTCCAGTTGAATGGGATCCAGACTGTGGACGGTGACGAAGGGCACCCGTGAACTCATTCACGTCTCTGAGCTGCCATGGTAAATACGTGTAAAGGAGTCGGGTTGATGTGACGAACCCACAGAAAGTTGTCACCCTCACGTCATCTTGCCCGGCAACCGACATCAGACAAAGTTAGCCGCTTTTAGGAAATGACGAAGGAGCCTTTCCCCAGCTAGACATCATTAAACAATGACTCGCACCAACCCATGTTGTCTTTGGTCGGCCTCTGCTCTCAGGCCCAGCACGCCCAGAGCATGAAGCTGATCTGGCGTCCGGTGGATCTGATCCTGGTGCTGCTCCTCTTGGCCGCCATGGCCTTCACTGCCCTGCGAGGCTTGGTGGGTGTAAACCGCTGCGTGTAACACAATGTTTTAAAGATGGCAGACGGCCGCTTTAGCCGGACCAGCTCTGCCTCTAAGTCTTACCTTTCTCCTCTTTTGCTTCTCTTATACTGTGAAGTGTTCCCGTCACTTTGTCCGCCCTCTGCAGGTGTCTCTGGACTCTCCACTGGAAGCCTGTTCCGTCTACCTGAGACACTACGAACCCTACCTGAAGGATCCTGTGGGCTACCCCAGAGTGATGGTGAGTGAATGCCCCTCGCAGCCACACAATAGCCCCCCCACCCCCCGCAGCCACACAATAGACCTCTGCCTTCATGGAAATCAAGGCCTTCTCCTTATCTCCTGCGCTCTTTAAGCCCACGGTTGATTACAGGGTCATTTTTCATCATTACGGCAACAATGGCGTAAAGGCGTTGAGATGCCGCCGCATCTTTGTCTCTCTCTCTCTCTCTCTTTCATTTGCGTGACACGGATAACAGATTATTACCGCTGGCCGGCTCTCCGTCCATCCCGCTGCTCCCGGTGCAGCTCGGCTGGGGGGGCGTTGCTGCCTTTTGTTCCTCGCGCTGGGATTTGTCGATAGGTCAACCGAAGGCCGAAGGGCCCGGTCACTATTGCGAGCCATTGATCAGACGGAGGTACCGCATGCCGAGAACTTGATAAGCTAATCCCTCTCCCTAAAGCCCCCCCCCCCCCCCCCCCACCTGCATCTCTCTTTACTTATCTGTGTGTGTGTGTGTGTGTGTGCGCGTGTGCGTGTGTGTTACTGCATTGTGTGCAAGTGCAATAAGGTCTGGTTGGTGTTTCCGCGCTGACCGACCTCTTCGTTCATTGGCGATGATGAAGGGGATGTGACAGATTACCGCCGCAGCACTAAAGAGACGTTCGCACAAAGAACTGAAGGGCAAATATGATTGAAACTCATTAGAATTCATCGAGAACTCACACCAGCAATGAAAAGAAAATGTTCACTTTTTTTTTTTAAGCGGGTAACTGGCTTTCCTATTTTAAGCAGAAGGTCAGGACGGTTTCTGTAATGACCTTTGTTTGTAAGACTTTATTTGGGTATTTCCATTTTCAGAGAGCTAATTTTCTAATTTAGATTTCACCTTACGCACATCTTCAGTCACGCTGCTGAATGAAATGAGATTAGATCAAAGTGATATGATGCAGTGGTATAGTTGCAAATATGCTACACAATGTCCCATTAAGTCTTTAACCATTTAACACTCAGTAAGACATCAACCTCCATTTTACCGGAATATTCTGTGCATCATAAAACACTCCAACGATTGTGTGCATGGAACAATGGGATGTATTCATGTGGGAATAAAACTGCTAAAAGTCTTTCAGAACGTGTAGAAATGTTTCCTTTAGCGGAAATCAAGCAACTTGGTAATCCAATCTCTGTTTCCGCAGATGCTGCACTTGTTCTTCTACGGACTCCCTCTGATGGGTGCGTTTGTTTACGGCCTCCTGAAGCCCGGATGCTCGTGGATGCCGGACTGGACCGTGTTCTTGGCCGGAGCCGTGATCCAGGTAACACCTCAGAGGAATGTCAGCGCCTCTGGTTGGTTAAAGCCTGTGACGTCACTGTGTCTGCGGCTCCTTCCAGTGCCAGTGGGCCCACATCGGGGGGGCCCTGCACCCCCGCACCGCGGCTCCCTTCCGGGTCCCCGCCGATGCCCTCTGGCCCGTGGCGGCGGCGAACCTGCTCTACGCCGCCGTTCCCTCCCTGGTGGCCGTGCGGGTTCACAGCAACCCGTACTTCTTCCTAAAGATCGCCCCGTTTCCCGGGCAGACGGGTCTGCCGAACAGCGAGGAGAAAGACACCAAGTACAAAGACAAATAGTCGTTCAGACACCTGCTTTGACTCGCCGATCTGATCCGTCACGAGGAGAGCTGTTTTATTGCAAATGTCACAATACACAATTGTCTCAACATCTTTGGCTTAAGTGGTTATTTGATCCTCCGTTGTGCAAAAACACTGAAGCAGCTGATGTGAATATTCTAACGACCGTTGGATGGATTCACATTCATTGTGGTACATTGTTGGAGCCACCGCTAACTTGTCCTTTGGTTTGTTGCAACAGCTGCACGAATAATGGCCTTTCATTCAGGCTCAGCTGTCCTGGTGTGAAGTGATACAGAGTTTACACACTTAGGGGGTGAACATGGTGAACATCATACCTTCTTATGATCAGCATGTTAGCGTGGTCTTTGTTAGCATGTTGTGAATGCTCCGAGGAGCTGGCTCACCTCACCGCCTGTAAGTTCAGGGGTCAAAGGTGCTGATGTTGGTTAAAACAGTTTACATGACCAGAAAACTTAGCCGAAGGCTTAAAGTTCTGCACTAATGTCACATCGCTCCTGTCATCCAGCAAAAGTCATCCAATAAAAGTAATATATTATATGTAAATATGTATACATAATACACAGAGGCTTCTGATTTGTCACTCTTTTCCGGTTGTTTCAGATGTAATATTTAAAACGTCGTACCTGACATTGGAACCACTTTATGATCTATTATTTATACATTCACACTAGTTCCTACACCTCGGCTCCACAAACTAAACGCAGCGGGTTCTGAGGCGGCTCTGTTGTTCTGAGGGAAACAGAGTAAACAGACGTTTGTGTGACGGAACCAGAGGAGCTTCAACAACGACAACAACAACAACAGCAACAACGGTAAGGTATCAGTTCTGTTCTGGAGCTTCTCCGGGACGTCCCACATCCACCAAGCAACCACAGCCCCCAAACTGCCGTTACCCTGCAGACTGTTTATGCTGCAGTCGGGCGCCGCGGTGCTCAGAGGACGCAGGCTGCGCTTGCTGTTCTTTGCCGCAGCCACCACAGATCGTCGGCTCAGGGCTGCGAGGCGAGGCGAGGCCCGGTCCGATGCTTCAGCAGCAGCTCCTGTCACTCACTCACGTCGCTGCCGTCTGCTGCCGGCCTTCATCTCCGTTGTTAAAAAAAGACCAGATTTCCTTTGTGGGTTTAGGTGGGACGAGGCAGACGCGGGGCTCTGCCACGCTGCGCGCTCTCTGATCCGCTGGGCACAAATTGCGTTTCATCCAAGAGTGAGGACTTCATTCCAGCGATCAGCACACAATGCGACGCAGCGACGAACCCGTCCGCCCGGCCTTCGCTGACGCTTCAGGTGCAGCTCAGCTATTTAAATCCACGCAGCGTTTCCCTGACAGAGACGAAGGAGGCCGTCGACGCGGTTAGATGAAGCGTTTTGAAGCAGCGTTGTAGCCCCTTTGTCTCCATCGCTGACCCATCAATAACCGAGAGCCTCTCATAAGTAATTATCCCGGGTGCTTGGCTGAGCAATAGGCCGGCCGGCAGACACCGAGAGGCCGACTCATTTAATTCACTCTCCCTCAGCAGCTTTTTCATGCTGAAGTGTAGCATCGGCCGATACTTGCACATGCCAGCGGTGCACTGTGTGTGTGTGTGTGCGTGACAGAGGCTTTAAATCAAATCAGCCTGCTGCAAACAGCTCTGTAATCCTATGATGGGAGTCGCAGGGGGATCCCTGCTGCAGACGTCTGCTCGCCGGCGTGGACGACGAGGCAAACCCAAAACAAAGCAGCTGAACGAGTCCCACTGCAGCGATGAAAGAGGCGCCGCTTTACTGAAACGTTTAAACGCTCATGAGGCCTGAAAGAATCATCAGGGTATCTGGTGTCTGTTTATCTATCCACTTCCCCGTCCTCCTCTGTCCATCTAGTGTCTACCAGGTCATGTTTTCATCGCTGTATGTTTATTAACCTGTATTATATTGACTGAGCAACACGCTGTGTTTAGGTGTTCCACATGCACGTTGACTGTACTGCACAGGTCTTATTATCTGGAGCAGACTGCAGGCAGCGTAACGTCGTGCATCAGTAAGCACCGAACATGTGTTCATCTCCGAACCTCTGAGAGCTGCATTTGTTGATGTTTGGCCGACATGAACAGCTCTGCAGCTCCTGGGAAAAAACTGAGCTCTGCTGCATTTACATCGGACATTTTCATGCACCAACGCACCAACACGCCGTAACTGATTTAGTGATCCTTCTGCTTGATTTTGTTTGGGGAAACTGGGCTTTTAAATCCGGCCCGCTGAATCACTGCTGACTCAATTTTGTTAGAATTAGAATTAGAAAGAAGACAGTTTTTTCTCTGCTTGCGGTAGATTTTTAGGAGGATAACGTTGGTCTGCTGAGCTGTGAGGTCCTTGAGCCGAAGCGGTTCAGCTCATTTCACGGTGACCGATGCATCACTTTAAGAACGAACACGCCAAATCAACTCTTAATGTCTCTGTATCTCCTGCCGGTGCAATGCATCGTGGGTCAAGAGCCCTGGCAGACGCCGTCGGCCCGGGTTTCCTTCTCTCTTTAAAGCTGAACACAAAGTGCAGCTGCCTGATGTCGAGTGTCCCGTCTCCTCTCGTTGTCGGGCCGGCTGCCATCATCTCGAGGGCCTCTCCTATTTCGCCGTGGCTCTCGTGGCGTCTCCCCCCGTATGGAGAGAGAGAGGGAGAGAGAGAGAGAGAGAGAGAGAGAGAGAGGGAGAGAGAGAGAGAGAGGCTTGAGTGTCACTGGAGCTGCACTCCATGCCGCTGGTGAGTGCACGAAGAGCAGAAGCCTGTCGGGCTGGAGGACGCTCAGAAACAGACGTGGCAAGATTCAATGAAAGGGCTGCACAGAGGAGAACGTTTTCATTCCAAATATTGATTCCATGTCGTATTGAACGCTTTGTACTGTAACTGTCCTCCTCAGCTGGAGATCCGGTCTTAGATCTGCCGTCATCAGCAGAACCGGAGGAGGCAAATCAAGCCACTTAACGTCCCGAGCACATCGATCAATTATGGTTTCTCCTTTCTGATAATTGCGACGCTCAGCTGCTGCAAGCCTACAATAGGTGCAATAGGAAGTTCATCTCAATCTCAATCCAATGAATTCTAGCTGTCATCAATGTTTTGTAACATCTGGGGTAAACCTAAAGTTAGTGTGAGATACTTGTAACCTGTTATGAAACATAATCCTACAGAATTCTGAGACCGCTAAAAGCAACTCAAGAGAGACAGTGGCTTGGTAGCTTTAACTAAAGGAATGTTTAAGGGATTGTATTGAAATGTATTGTGTTATTAACAATAACACGTGCAAAATTGATTAAAGAGTAGAAATACTCAAAATAGATACAGAAATGTGAATTATTTCCTTCTGAATGGTCAGGGTTCTCAATTGTGCCTTTAAATACAGTTACTTGAGTAATAAAGGCTGACATTATTACAATGTAATAAAACAGGAACATTTGTTTCACCCTTCCTCAGCCACAAAGTACTTAAGTTGTGATCCGCTTCACTGCATCACCTGCTACAAACGTCGTGTCACCCAAACAAACGAACAGCAAGTCGGAGCGACGTCATCTGCGCTGCTGCGTCACCGGAGGACTGCGGGACACGCGGACACCGGTGGATCCCCCGCAGTGCCGGAGCTCTGCGATGGGACCCGGAACAGGGAGAGAGAGGGAGGAGGAGGGCGAGGGAGGGTAGGGAGGGGGGAGGAGAAGCGAGAGCTGCCGCAGGACAACGCTGAGCCTGGCCGAGGAGGTGAACGGCGCACGGCGGCACATCCGCTCCATCCCGGCGTTCATCCCGCTCCGGCAGCCATGGTGAGTGAGTGCACGTCTGCAGGGATGCTCATGTGACTGACCTCGGGAGGGAAAGAAAAGAAAAAGGGGGGAGCTGCGGCAAAGGGCTGTTTGTAGTGAGCAACGTGCGCACAAAGTGGCTGCTCGGGTCGGTCCGCCTCGCTGGGGCCTGTCCAGGTGTTCTGTGCAGGAGGCGCTTACCCTCAGGTGACCCGGACAGCGCGCAGGCTGCTCACCAGGGGGGCTGCAGCGTTCTGCACATGGCGGCTCCTGTGTTGTGTTGTTATCAGGATGCGATGCAAGGTCACTCGATATGTGTGTGTAAAGATTGTGCTGTTTATATCGACAAAGGTTTGCGATGCATCAGTCAGTCAAACCCACGCGAGTCTGCGAACCTTATTCTGGGGTAATTGTTGTAGATTTCATGTCTGCATGTATTGCTCTGTTTTACCTTTTTCCATCAGAACCTTTCAAAAACGTTTCCTTCTACTGCCAAAAAAACCCCAAGCTCTCGCAGAACGAGCTTCACATGGATGGTGCCCCTGTCGCTGCGTTGCTGCCCTGGTTCCCCACGTTGAAGATGTCAAGCTGCTCCGCTTGGTCTCCGTTGTGCCGCTGACGTCTGACTCTGTTCTCTGTTCCTCCCAGCAGTTCCTGCAGCAGCTCAGGCCTCTGGCCTTTGGAAAAGTGACCTTTGTGGTTTTCGTCCTGACCTCTGGCGTCTCAGCGGCTTTCCTGCGCGCTGACGCGGACAAGGGGAGGAGGAAGGTGGTGCACGTGCTCGGTAAGGAAAAAGTATTTATTTGCTGTTCGTCTGCTTCTGGCGCAGGTAGAGTTCTTTCACAGCATAGTTTTGATCACATGGTCTGATTGCCACCCCAACGTGTTCACATCCAATGAAATGGCGAAATATTGGTCCTAAAAGTTTTGATTGAACAGCAATCTGCTGTGATGGCCGCTCGCGAGCAGCAGGGACATGACTAATTGCTGCTTGGCATTGATAATTGATGGTGGCTTTATCCAGTCACAACATCGCTCGTTGGATGTTTACATCGCACTCGTTGCAGTCTTTGACCGTAGCAGCACACACACACACACAGCGTCAGAGCGAGTGTCTGCAATAAATGCAAATCCGTCTCGTTACTGCCCATCAGGAGCAGCGGCCCGTGGTTACCATTAGTCTTGGATCATTTTGGTGAATTGCTGTGGAGGGAGGCTGAGTGGGGTAATTTGATGATGGACCCGGGCAGATAAACTTCTACTGATGTGCTGGACGTTGAGGCAGCGTGAATAAACACGATTCATTCTATTTGGACCCCTGACTGCGCGTTGTATCCATCGCCGGGACAACAAGGATTTTGTTTTTCGGCTAGCAAAAGTTGAGAGTACAGAGTGTGACTCGCAGTATTAAAATGACTTAACTGATTGCGTAATGGAGAAAAGCCCACTTTTATACATTTCCGGCCGAGGTAGCAGCGCTGCACAAAGAGGTTAAAAGTTCATGAATGTCACTCAAATCGCGCGTTTGCCACCCGTGTAGACCGGAAACGTGTCAGACCCGCTTTGCACTTTGCACTCTGGCGCCAAATCTACATGCAAACAGCCCACACGCCTGCGACGATTAAAACATTAAAATCTAGACCTCTAAAACCGCAGCTTTCTTTCCAAACGATTTATGAACCGTGGTGTAAAACATGTGTAAATATTTATGTCTCACAAAATCGATTTCAGGGCTACGCTCAACAAGCTTGTTAAGCCTTCAATAAAGTTGACCTGGTGACACCGACGCCTGTAACCATAGCAACGGAGTGTGTGTTTGTGTGTGCGTCGAAACACACGATTCATAGACTTTACACACACACACTAAGGTCACAAGATAGTACAGATAGAAAAGAACGCTAGAGACACCTTTGTATTGAATAGATGTTACGTAACAGATATTTGAAACCATCCCTCCGGCAGAGGACGACACCGGGGCGGTGATCGTGCAGACGGCCCCCGGTAAGGTGGTGACGCACCGCGGCGGCTCCATCACTCTGCCCTGCAGGTTCCACCACGAGCCGGAGAACACCGACCCCGATCGCATTCGGATCAAATGGACCAAAGTGACCGACGCCCTGCAGTTCCAGGACGTCTTCGTGGCACTCGGAAGGTAAAAAAACCCGATTGATTCCCCGGTTTGCATGTGCCACGTTTTGGTCTGATGTTCAGCTCGTCAGCTGGTGGCGTTCATGTGGAATCTCTGCAGGCAGCAGCGCGTGTTCGGATCGTACAAAGGCCGCGTGTTTCTGGAGCAAGCCGGAGCGGGCGACGCCTCGGTGGTCATCCAGAACGTCACGCTGGAGGACTACGGCCGCTTTGAGTGCGAAGTCACCAACGACATGGAGGACGATACGGGATTTGTCAACCTCGACCTAGAAGGTCAGCAATTAAAGATGGCTCTCATATAAAGCGTTGGCCAGAGAGAAAGACCTGTTGATACGAAAGTGAAATGTTTCCGTCACCGTTAGGAGTGGTGTTTCCATACTACCCTCGTGAGGGGCGCTACACGCTCAACTACCACCAGGGGGAGGACGCCTGCAAACAGCAGGACGCCATTTTGGCTTCGCACTCCCAGCTGCACAAGGTGGGTCAACGCGTGGACGCAAGAAGCGGGCGTAGTCCCCGTGACGGCCCGGCATTGGTTGGTGGACGGACCTTTCTGAACCCTAACCCTTGCAAGCACATGTTCCAGTGCTGGAAATGTCTCGGGTCGATGCTAAGCTAGCTGCTAGCAGCCGGGGAGGTTAGCGCTGTCCTGCTTAGCCAAAACACATGATGTATTGAGGTTTGCATTTTGCTTACGTTATATTGTGTTCACCCAATTGACAAACGTTTATAAAAGGTTCGGAGTTCTAAAAACAGACAACGACCAACGCCATCGTAGCCACCTGTCAATCTCCAGTTAGCCCCGCCCTAAAGCATACCTGCACTTTATGCAATATGCTTTATTGACAAAAGTAAAAACTAGAGATTGAAACCGTAAAATTGTGTTTATAATATTTATGATATAAAACCATCCTTTTTAGACCGGAGGACTTGTGCCACTCGAGACCGGAGTAGAGTGATCAGGCCAGAGATTCATCACGTCTTCGGAGTGCGTTCATTTGCAGCCCACTTCTTGAGTGCAACCCTCAGCCATAATTGGCTTGAGGGTAACAGTACGTTAGATTTAAGAAACATGCATATCACAGTCTACACGTTTTACTGCAGGCCCGTTGATTAAAACAGGAAGTAATGGAGTTATGTCAGAGGACATAAAGCTCTTCATAATGTATTTAACCCTTCACTTGTACATTACCTGCCTCCTCAGGCCTGGCTGGAGGGACTCGACTGGTGCAACGCCGGATGGCTGGAGGACGGCTCAGTCCAGTACCCGATCTCTCATCCCAGAGACGAGTGCGGCCGCAAGGAAAACCCCGCCGGCGTCCGCAACTACGGCTACCGGCACAAGGAGGATGAACACTACGACGCCTTCTGCTTCACCTCCAAGCTCAACGGTGAGAAACGGGCGACTCGGCCACAGCTGTGTCCGAAGATCAGAGAGCACTCTGCCGGGGGGGTCGGGGGGGGGGGGGGCATCGTGAGTGGAAACGATAGGCCCGCCTTCTCTGATCCCTGCCTGTGATCTCTCCGGCCTCGGGCCATCGCATTCACACGAGGCCTCGTTGATTCGCAGCGTCCTCTGGGTTTCGAGCGCCGGCTTTCATCCCCTCCGCCCCCCCCGGTTCTTTTAGTCACGCCGCCCAAACCCCCCCGTCGCACACCTCCAGGTTCATAAGATCAGAAAAACCAGGGCCACTGGATCGTTTTGATCGATCGAATTGATTCTGTAGTCGAGCACGTGTGAGGAGGCAAAGTAGTAATAAAAGGGTTGGAAATGTGTTTTTTTTTGGCTGCGTTGGAACATTCTGATTATGTGTTGGGATCCGTAACGTTGTAGTTAAGATGTCACGTCATCTGCGCTACTTGACTGAGATAATAACTCACTTGATCTCTCCTCTCGACCTCGACAAAAGCACCGCCTTACTCTCGACGCGAAAGCAAATATTTTCTCACAACTCCTTTTAAAAATTGACCAATTAGCAAAACACACAGTCGACCGTCTTTCAAAAAAAAAAAAAAACAGTTTGAGAAATACATGAAATAAATCCTGCATGAGCCTCTTTGAAGCTTGAAAGAGAATTGAAAACATCTCATGCATTTTGAAAAGCAAAGTTTTTTTTTTTTAAAATGATTTAGATAAAAGCCAAGGCTCCTCAGTAAATCGTGAACGATTTTGGGACGGTCGGTCCAAACTGCAACGAAGAAGCACTGCCAGTGCTTTTTACTTGGCGAGAAACGCGAAAAGAGCCAGGAACCTTAAACGGTTGCTCCCGGCTTCCCCTGTGTGTTAATTACCGCGGACAGTCTGTTGCAGGCAGGAGGTTTCAGCTGCGGTCGTGACCGATACCGTTGCTCTGTCCAGCTGGAAGGTATTTACCCGGCGTCCCCCGGGGGGAAACGTGAGACAATATTCTGCCTCTCTAATAGCCGGCGGTCACATGGAGCGAGCACGGGATCGATAGCTGAGCCCAGTGCGGGCCGGGAGGTTGCGAAGGAGGTTTTCGCGCCGGCGGACCTCTTTATGTCTCGGTGAGTTTCTTCATCCTTTGCTTTTTTCGAAGCTTAACTCGCGATTCGGTTCAGTTTGAAACGATTTCATCCAATCAGGACGGCGATTAGACGACAAAAAGTGTCCCCCGGAGGAGAGATGACAGCGAAGACGAAAGCGTCTTGACAGTAATTATGAGTGAGCGAATATTGTCTTTCGACTCTGAGGAGCTGCCCGGATGGTTTTCGTGGCGATTTGATATTCTGAGCGCAGTCAGAACGTCTTCCACCTCAAAGGCTCCGCTCGTCTCACGGGGCCCTCGCGCCCTCTTTCCCTCCTCTCTCCTTCTTTCCTTCACTCCCCCCTCAGGCAAAGTCTACTTCCTGAAGCGCTTCAAGAAGGTGAACTACGCGGAGGCGACGAAGGCCTGCGTCCGGGACGGCTCGGCGGCGGCCAAGGTGGGCCAGCTGTACGCCGCGTGGAAGTTCCAGCTGCTGGACCGCTGCGAGGCCGGCTGGCTGGAGGACGGCAGCGTCCGTTACCCCGTGGTCAACCCCCGCCCCCGCTGCGGGGGGTCCCAGCCGGGCGTCCGGCACCTGGGCTTCCCCGATAAAAAGTTCCGCCTCTACGGCGTGTACTGCTTCCGCGGGAACAAGGAGGAGCCAGCGGGGGGCGGTGCGACGGCCACGGGCCTCGTGGGTACTTCGACGAGGAGGGAGGGCGCCGACGGCGTAGCCGGGAACGCCACCACCGCGCGGATGTGAAGGCGGAGGGGGACCGGAGGGGGTCTGGCAGAGGGTGGGTGGTAGTAGGTCGCCCACCTACTCTCCACGTCCTGAACGGTCGGCGGTCAGAAAGGCGCTTTTTAAAAAAGGCGTCCCTTTTTTCCCCCCCAAACGTTTGCATGTACAGAAGAAGCCACGGCGGCGTCTTTCTAACCTCCGGTCATCAGAGGAGCGCATCAGCAGCCTGATCACCGGCCGGCACACGCCCGATCCGGAGAGTCGGCCATGGAAGTCCTTGTTTACGTGCGAGTGTGCGTGGATGGTGCGCCGGCCTCTTGGCGCCACTCGAAATATATATATATTAAGTTACGCAATCGCCTGTGTCCGTGTGCCATGTTAGCTCATTAACTAAGACCCGGAATCTCATAGCCAGAGCTGAACCTCTAGTAAATATTGCACAAGTTTGTACCGTATGACAGCGCCTTAACTTGGACTGGGCAGCATGTGTTGCTTGGCTGAGAGAAGCAAAAGCTGCAATAATTGCTTTCACTTGCCTCACTTACTGCACGTCCTCTACGCTACGTGGGTCACCAAATGCACCAGGAGTGGCACCGGCAGAAACCTTGATCTCAGAGTGCGTCTGCCACTGCAGAAAGAAGAGAAAAATATCAAAATAAAAGCCTTGAAACTGTTTTGTTTGGGTGCAGGTTTTTTTTTTTTGCCTCTATATGTGGTCCTAAAAGTGAACAAACGTTGGCCTTCTGTTGGTGCTTAAATAAAAGCTGTTTTTTGAGCAGAAATAGACTATAGGAGTAAGTATATAAGTAATTCTTTTCCTCTCCGACTAGTCGCCGAGGGGCCTAATGAACGAATCACCGTCACAGACGTGAGTCAATGGGTTTATAATCCTGCGTCAGCTAAAGGTTTCTCTGAAACGACGCGACATTCATAATTCATGCAGGTTCATGTATGCTGCGTTTGAAATTAATTTGTATGTTTTTTTTCCCCCATCTCATCTAAAAATCCTTTTTGCGCACAAACAATCCCGCCTCAAGCGCCCCTTATGCTCCTGTGAACCATGGTGACTTGAAGGAAGCACACACGCGGCAGATGGCGAGCTCAACAGGCCCGACCCTAGAAAACCCTCCCGAGGCAGCAGACTAGAGAGACTGCGGCCTTGATGTGACAGAGAGAGAGAGATCGTTTCGTCCTTCGTCGAAGGCTCCACGCCGATGCACCTGGTGGATGCGTTCATTCCGCGGCGGGTCGATCGACACCTCGCTCCCCCCCTTTGGGCTCCGCAGGCGGCAGGTGTTTCAACCTGTCGCAGCAGCACGGTTACAGGTTCGAGCGCGCGAAAACAGCTGGTCGCGCAAAGCTTTTAATAAGATCACACCCCGGAGATCCTCTTCGTGATTACCGTGAAGGCGCTTCACATCGGAGCCGCGGTGTCGGCGTGACCCCCCCCCCCCCCCCCCCCCACCCCCGCCCCCCCCTGCCTGCGCTGCGCTTAGTGTCCACTTGATGGCCCGGTGGAGCCAATGAAGCGCCGTGCAGGGGACCAACTGGACGGAAAAGAGGCTTCGTGGAGCTTCCATCTTGGATTCAGACTTCCCAATTCCAACTCTGCAACACAACAAAGGCGTGTATTCTTTGATGATGATATGATGGAGCACACAAACACAGCTACTGACGCCCCCCGCCAGAATGTGAGAGGTTTTGTCCCCAGAGTGCGCAGCGTATTAAACAGGCAGCGGTGTCGAGTTAATCGAAAGTGTTCACCGTCCAGTGGAGAGCAGCGTGGCTGATGTACGGGAGAGTCTATGGATGCCTTTAGAGAAGAAGAAAAAAAAAAAAGCGTGCCTCCGTTTTTCAAACGCCCCCTATCTCCCCGTTAGCTCGGCGAGCGGCCACGCTGTTTTACTCGCCGGGCTCTAGTTGAAAGAGAATAGTGGGAGGCAAATAAAAGCGTTAAAACCTTTCGATCAGTGTGTGTGTGTTTGTGAGGAAAAAAAAAAAAAACGCCTCAGCAAAAAAACAACAACACAAAGTCACGGGGAAGGACGTAGTGAAAAGGCGTGCGACACAGAGAGTAAGATGAGTGGAGGAGAGAGATAAGAGGAGGACGTGGGGGAATGCAGCACTGAAGGGTATCTGGCCTTGCCAAGTGCCTCCTAGACAGGCTGAACCTTATCTCACCTCGGTCACAACCCCCCCTCAACACCTACAATTCACTTAGTGGCTTGTGGGCATATTTTAAGGAACATCCCAGTGGAAGGAAACTTCTGACCTTAAGAACTGCCAACATGTTTCTGATCTGCGGGAAGTCTAACACTGCCCGTTTAAGGGCCACATCACACGTCTTTGTGTTTTAATATTTCATGAGCTCATTAGCACAACCACACTGCACTGACGTTTGCGCTATACATAACCGTACAGTCCGGAGAGCGCTGGCTAAGTCTGGGGAGAGAATACGCCGGAGAGTTCTGAGAGCACAGAGAGCGAATTAAAGCCGAGGGGTGGTGCTTGGATCATAATAATCAATACCCCCTGTGCTAATTTGCAAGAGGTTCCGCAATCAGGTCACACGACAGACCACCAGACTGTCTTCTTTTCGAAAAATAAACGACGAATAAAATCAATGTTAAATCTCTGTTGAAATACAGTAATGCGTTTAGGTCAGGGGCCTTTCGCTGACATTTTAAGGCCGAGCAAAAATGTTCTCTTTCCCTTCCGTAACTGATATTATAAAGTTTGCTGAGGGAAGACAGAAGCAGATATTTTCTCATAGACTCCTATACAATCAGGAATGACCCCCCCCCCCTCAAAGGTGTTCCATAGTCCATACATTAAGTAAATGCACCGACAGCAGCTTATTAAAGCCCGATTTCCTCGTCGCCGTGGGTTGGGGGTCATTTAACCAAACACGGCACCGTGTACACACAGCTGGCAGGCCCGAACGCGAGGGCGACCGTGTATGAAAGGCCTGGCTCGCGCTGATGTTTGTGCTGGCTTCGCTCCTCAGGTCTGCCTCATGGACACAAACACACGCAAGCAGGCGCGCACAAACACAGACACACACACACACACACACACAGACACACACACGCGGGCACGATTGTAAAATAAGCCGTTAGTGAGCCGAGGCGGCGCCATCTGCAGCCGTCATTAGGACGGACGTGAATGCAGATTCCCGGGTGAAGCTATTCCACAACCTGGCCGCAATAAAGATGATAAAGATAAACAGGGTTAAGATGCACATTAATCTTTTATTTTAAATTTGCATAAGCCGCGTGGAGACGGGAGAAAAAGTGCGCGTGCCTGCAGCTTTTTGTGTTTATGTGCGAGATAAACGCCGGGGGGAGAAGAGAGGCCTCGGGGTTAAGTAAGAGACTGTCAGGCGTGAGATGATGCTAAACCCCGTGTTGATTTTCATAATCTTCTTGAACTTTGGCTGCGTCATTGGGAGATAATGCAGGATAATAGCGGAGATCCCCATTGATTGGCCATGCCTGCCAGATGGCGCGGATATCGACCCGAGAAAAAGGTTACGATGACCTGTCTTTCTGTACCATTAATTTATCTCCTCATCTAAAAACAAAACAGAATCAGGACGACTGTGGAGTATAAACAGTAGGTTGTTAGGCTGTGTTATTGGTTATCATGAGAAAGGTTTGAACAAATGATGTATGGGTGCTTATGTGAGCTTCATGGAAACTTGCCTCACAGGACAAACGAGCCAGTGCTACCTAATAGCAAAAGGCTAACTCATTAACAAAGGCTAACACAGTAGCATGAAGGATAACTCAGTAGCTCAAAGGCTAACACAGTAGCATGACCGATAACTCAGTAGCTCAAAGGCTAACACAGTAGCATGACCGATAACTCAGTAGCTTAAAGGCTAACACAGTAGCATAAAGTACAACTTAGTAGCTCAAAGGCTAACACAGTAGCATGAAGGATAACTCAGTAGCGTAAAGGCTAACACAGCAGCATAAAGGATAATCCATTTCCACAAAGGCTAACACAGTAGCATGAAGGATAACTCAGTAGCTTAAAGGCTAGCACAGTAGCATAAAGTACAACTTAGTAGCTCAAAGGCTAACACAGCAGCATGAAGGCAGCACAACACACACCCACCGAGCCAAAGAATGAAAGAGCTTGTGTTTTTATGGTTGTTGCACATAACACAGTCGTTTATTTATCCTTACGTCACAGAAAAAAGGCCAAGAGAGCTTGTAGGACGCGCAGCTTTTTATCGGTTGCATGAAGGGGGCAGTTCCTCTCAGGGAGTCACTAAAGCAACTTGTTTCCGAAAGGCCTGATGTCATTGTCTTTTGTGGCTGCGACAAACCTGCCACTTCTGCACAGCAACGAAAATGAGAGCTGAAGGTCATTTTCAGCTGTGAATTCTTTTAAAGAAACTAATGAGCGCTGTCCTTTGGAACTCACCGAGCTGAGCGAAAAAACATCACTCAGCCAGCCGGGAAAAAAAGAGGATGTAAAAGAGTCCCTATGTTCAGTGTGATTGATCGTCGACGGAAAGCTGAACCCGGCAGTGTGGCTTCTTCCGGTGTTGAGTGAATCACATATCAGAGGGGATGAGAGGAACGGGGAGGGAGAGAGAGAGAGAGAGAGAGAGAGAGAGAGAGAGGCAGAACAACAGAGAGAAAAGAGGCTGTGTCTTTTTTTTTTTACAGTGCTGCTAGGCGATGAAACCGAGCACAGAGAGGAGAGGACTCTCACACTCGGCTCTTCAGAGGCTCAGGTGAAGTGAAGGTCTCCGAGGTGGAACAGCAAAACAGTGGGCGGATTCGCCAACAGTTTGCTTCCAAAACAAGAGTCTCTCTCTCTCTCTCTTACTTTCTGCTTCCCTTTTCACCCTCTTCCCTCCTACCTTTCATCCATTTCTCTCAGTCTGTCTCCTCCTGCCTCTCCTTCTCTGCCTCCTACACTTTCCCACTGAGGGATTTGCCCTCTGCGACCTGCGCTGTTGCTTAAAGTCGGTGCAGAAGATTTTAAACATGTTAAAAAAAAATTGCATTCATGCTGTTGACATACCCAATTCTAAGAGATTTGCAGATGCATCTCGTGGGCACGTGAAGGTCAGCGAGGCGCAGATTGTTCTCCGGCTACAGAACCTGCAGCTCGGAGACAAACTGAAAGGCGGAGGAACGTGGTGGAGGGAGCCGAGGCCGCTGCAACGGGAAGGACTTTGCTAAAGCCTCCGTCAGGTAGCTGTAGGTTGGTTCAAACACCTTTTATTCCTTCTGATTTAAGGCAACATTTTCAAAATGGTTCTGTCATAGTTTTCTTTTTTTTTTTAACAACTTTACTTTCATTTGAATATTTGATGTCACGTGAAATGCTGTCCCCAAACACGCCACCGTGTGCTTCAAAGTCTCACTTCGCACCAGCCATTTACGGCCGTGTGACATCACTGTTGGGCGTGGCTAAAGGTGCCATGGCAACGCCGGCATCTAAAAATGAGGTTTCTATTCATCCCAAAATCTCCAAATGTATTATCTATGTTGTAGTGAATTCGATTTGATTATTGTTTTATTCATTGTGCTAATCTAACTGTTTATTTAGTCTTGTTATGAGCGCTGTCGTGTAAACATTATGTAACACTTTGCAGGTATGAAGGTCGTTGTGGCAACAAGAAATTCCCCATTGTCTAACTTTCCTACTAAAAAAAAACAAGCAATTGTATGTCATGTGTAATTTAAAGGAAGGTTTACTCAAACAGAATCATATCACTTTAAATGAACCAAATCGACACAAATAATCACCCCAACAAAGACAGTCGACGGATCCAAACAAGGGTTTCCTTTAATGATCGTTTGTCATGTAAAGAATATAATACAATGACTGGACTGGAATGCATAAGAACACTCATCAATCAGTAGGGATAAATACTGGAGGATCACATTCACACACCTGCAGACGGGCTCGGACGCAGCTGCATTGCCATTGTTGACATGAACACACAGGCGGGCGAAGAGCCGGCCGGTTCAAAGATCAACTCGCTTCCCGCACGGTGCCAGAAAAAAAAAAAAGACAAAGAAAAGAGAGCAGAAGGGAGAAAGCGAAAGGAGCACGATGTGCTTTTGAATCCGCTGAGGCTGTGTGAACGTGATCCAGAGAGGCTAAGCAACAAGCACACACACACACACACACAAATGGATTCAACACAAAGACAAAATAAAAGCGTATATACATCACAGAGAAGAAGAAATGTTGTTCACTGAGTTTCTTCAGCCGCGCGGCGAGCGAAGAGACGGCGGAGAACCACGGGGACGGGGAAGTCTGAGGAGGAGACGACAGCGATGCAATAGTCCCATCTCGTGTGAGGAAAAACGTCGTCCCTAACGGGGAACCTAAGGCGGACGGCCTAATCGCGAAATCAACAGTCCGTCCGTCTCTCTGAGGACGACGAGCAGGGGACCGGACGCACCGGTCCAGACCGAGAGCAGAGAACAGAGAATGGGACCTGAACGAACGCGGTTTGTATCCAGCGTTGAGTCACTGGCGAGCGCCGCTGAGCCTCGACGCAGCTCGGCCTCCGTTAAGTCACTCATCCTCGCAATTAAGGCTCACAGTAATGAGGCCCATCTGCCCCCCCCGGGGGCAACGAGGGGGAAGAGGGAGCCGGGTGAGACAAAGCAAAGAGTGAGGGGGTCAACGTGTTTGAAGTTTTTAGAGAGGAAGAATGAATTTCTTTTGTTGTAGCATGAAGCCATATGTGAGGGTGTGGGAGGGTGTGGGAGAGAAGCTGTGAGAAGGTACGGCCCCTTCAAAGGACACACACACACACACACACACACACACACACACACACCGCAGCAGGCAGTTATTACTTTGGACTGCTCGGTGACAGGAATCTAAAACCAGAAGAATTATCATCGGCGGGATGTCCAACTCGTTCAGGGGAAGAAGCGGCAGAAACACCAGCGTTAACACCAGAAATAAAGATCTCTGCAGGAAGCAAGAGAAGGAATAATGATTGACTTCTACCCTCGACGGGCAGGATGTGTTCGTTTGCAGCTGCCGTCCACCGTCCCCCTTTCCAAGATTGGGTCGTTCCACTAAATAGAGGCTGGCTTGTTAGCTCGCTTGCTAATTGCACCATTGCTACACGTCGCTCTGCTTCGGACTCCATTAACAAAGGTTCCTAGTGCCCTCGCGGCTCTTTTCAGTTCCCATCTTCATCATTTCTGGGAACGTTTTTTAAACGAACCTTCACATGGCTGTAATCGCGCTGTCGCTGTCGTGGCTTCTGATTGGTGTCCCCCCCCCCCCCCCGGTCTTTACTCATGCACCTTGCACTCGACCCATCTTCCCCCGGACGGACGGGGCTTTGACAGCTGGGACGGTTGTCCGGGTCCCCGCGTCCGTCACCCTGAACCTCCCACTGGCCGTCCCTCCGCCTAAACGCTCCCCTGTCATCACGGCGCCGCAGATAATGCGACTTGTTAATTAGGCATGCAGGAGATTAATTAAACTGATACAGAGGTGTGGGTTCACTTTCTCTGTGTGTGTGTGTGTTGTCATTGGCAAGGTGAGAGGAGACAAACAAAAGGCAGAGAATTAGTGTGCAGAGGATGCATCCTCCTGCTCCATGTGACTTTCTATAACCCGATGCCACTTCGGTGGTGTTTTTGAGGCTGCAGGAAAAGAAAAGTGGTCTGATTAGCTAATACGGAGTGACGGCGAAGGAAAATGAAGGAGAAGCACCGAGGAGAGAGGAGGCGACGGGAGGCGTGACAGTAACAGATGAAAGTGTGTGTTTGGGGCGTAATCCTAGGAGCGCCGAACCCCGAGTGATGGCTTTAAAAATAAAATTAAAAAAGCATCACTTTAAGTCAGATGGAGAGACAAGAGAGCAAATGGCGTCTTCTACCCGTCTGAACCCCCCATGAGAGCCGACAGAAGGGGCGAGCAGCTGGGAGACGCGGTGAGGCCTTAATCTCTGCCGACCTCGAGATGAGAGCGCGCTCCGCCTCCCAGAGCCTCCGTCCCCCAATCCCCCCCCACCCCCACCTCTCAGAGCACGGCTTCGATTCCCGACCCAACAAGTCGTAGCTCGATTATCGCAGTCTGACGAAGAGGTCTGTTTTCTCTCCACTGATATGAGTATTGCTTTTATTCTGAAGGTCACGTAAACCGAATGTCCCACTTTGTGATTAAGGAGTGTGCAGATATGACTCCAGTTTTAGGAGCATTTGGAATAGTTTTGATTCCTTGCGACCAGCTTTGTGCAACAGTATGCGAGGCCTAAGGTCTTAAAATCCTCTTTTTTTCACTGAGTTGTGGTTAAAAAATGAACAATTTCCTCAAACCATGTCAGTTCAATCCAAAACGACTTGTTGGCTCAAAGCGGCCGAGGCCAATTGCTTTCATTACTTCCATCGTTAATGCTAATGAGAGGGGTCAATCGTTATTTTATGTATCAGAATTTATTGAAAAGGTTGTGTTTAGCGATTGAACAAAACATCAAAGACACAAAACTACAAAGCGGACGTGGTGTTGCCGGGCGGAGGACGGGCTCGGCTCTCCCAGATGAAGGGACGGACGTCTGTTTGAGACGGTTTGAAGTGACTGATGGGTAAAGTAATGATCTTTTTTTTTTTCTTTTTTACATTTCTCCTCCGGTTTTTTTTTTTCTTTTCTTATTTGATCTAAAGTAACTCACGATGACAAGAAGATACAACGCTAACAATCAAATAGTTCATCTACAACAACAAAAAAACAAAAAACCAAACCTGTTTGAGTCGCGTTCAAGTCAAGTACAGTGTCTTATAAAAAAAAGCAAAACCAAAGAAATAAACACTGAGTGTTTGTAGAAAATAAAGTGTCCGACAGACAAAAGGCTCAAGTCAACAACACGGACTTTCAGTCACGTCGTCCCCACTCGCAGAAACGGCGTCCGGCGTGGATTTCAAAGTTTCTTTTTTTCTAAAACAGGTCAGCGTGTTCCAGGGTGTTGAGCTTGGAGTGTGGAGGGCGGGGGGGGGCAGGTTGTCCCGGTGACGCCTGGCCTTCGGCGTTGGCGCTGTGGTACGGGCTGACTCGTGGGAGCCAGGGGGCGGGGATAAGGAGGGGGGGGGATAAGGAGGGGGGCGGGGATAAGGAGGGGGGCGGGGATAAGGAGGGGGGGCGGGGCCGGGGGCTGAGAGTTTCGAAAAGTGGGAGTTTCGAGTGGGGAGAAGTGGGGCGGGAGGAAGGGACGAGGCGGGGGGGAGAGGAAAGGAAGGTGTCAAAGGGGGGGGGGCGGTTATCATCATTTTCTTTCCTCTCTTTTTTTTTCGGTTCAGACGTGGGCGTGGCCGCGGCCCGCCTCCCCTCCGTGGCGGCCCCCCTCTCTGTGGCCTCCGTGCCTCTTGTGCTTCCTGCGCTCCCTGCGGACCTTGTGGTGGTGGTGGCGCCGGTAGCGGTGGGCCCGTCGGGCTGATGGAGCAAGAGGAGGCGGAGCAGACAAGACAGGGAAATAGAAGGAAAGGCATCAAAAACCAGGGAAGAGGCGGTGAGAGGAGACCAAAAAAAGCGGGAAGGTTAAAAAAAAATGGTGTATTTGTCTGTCGAGGTTGAGCGTCTTTTGAATGTCGCATTTAGCTAACCAGCCGCTCAGTGCCAACAAAGACGTGTCGTCTGCAGTGAATGATGAGGACACCGTGACTCCGAGCCGTAAAAAAACAACTCGCTCCAAAGTCGAAAGGAAAATCAGCTTTTATCACTTTCAACCGAGGCTACATATTTCAATGTTTCGCCATTACTGTCACATTGTGATCTGAGGGAAATGAAATACAAGGCAGTTTGTTGAATATGTATATATATCAACCCCTTTATATCTCCTTTGAAGTGTAAAGTAATTCTTCTGAAACGTTAGGACGCTTCTGCAGTCCTTCACAATCACTATTAGTGAGATAAAAAGGTTCAGATGATGCTTCTGAATAATTGTTCTTGCTAAAAGACTCATCATCAGAGTTATCATTTATTCTAGATGCTCGACGGTGTCGGAATAAGAGGAAGGAATTCAATGTCGTCACGTGTTCTGCTACGCTGCACAATATTTAAGACCAAAGCCTGAAGCTTTGCAGCGAGACGACGGTTCTCCCGAATGATTAGGATGGTATTCGCTGCACTTGTTTATTCTTTATGCACCAAACCAATTGTATGATACAAAGTCTAAAGGTCACATTGTACTTTGGTTTTACGCCTTTAATTCATTCTGTTGTATCAACAAATGATCCAAAAAAATGTTTTGTAAAGTCAGAAACGAAGACCTCCACCTGAAGCGCGGTGCGCTTCAAAGGAGCCCCTCCCACTTCTGAGTGCGCCCAGGAGAGTTCGCTCAGCGGGCAACCGCAGTCATCCTATTGCCTCCAGTCATTAATAATGAGAGCGGCGGCTCCCGGCGGCACGTAAAGCAGGCTGAGAATAACAAAATGCAAATGTGACAATGACCCAACACGTGGAAACGCCGCCGCCGCCGTGTGAGAACTCACATTTTATGCAGATGATTTTAGGCCGGTCCCACTTGCCGTTGGCGCGACACTTGGCGGTGGGCACGTGGCGCTGCAAGAACCCGTCGGCGCACTGGTAGCGAGCCACGGAGTGGATGTCGTAGTGGGAGCGCTTGCGGCCAATCAGGAAGGCGTTATCCACGGTGGGCGGGGCTCCGCAAAGCACTGTAGAGGAGAAAGAGAGAGAGAGAGAGAGAGAGAGAGAGAGAGAGAGAGAGAGAGAGAGAGCGCACAGGCTATCTGTGAGGTCGTAATCTGTAGGAACCTCTTCTGTTTATCTGGTTGTGATTTCAGCGCGTGTTGTGGTTTCGATGCCTGAGGGAGCCGCTGGCAGCCTGCGAGCGCGTCACAGCAACACGGCGCCCTGAAAATGTCCTCGCAAGCCGACGTGGAGCGAGGGATTGACAGCGACTGACAGGGTGGACGCGGCTCGGGGACGACTCCGCGGATACTTTGACTCGGCTGTCAGAGGGGGGGGGGGGGGGTTCCTCTTTTTATTGTTTCTATGGAAACTGAACAAGATGCTGAACTCGTCCGGAGCTCGAAAGGAATCTTTAGATTTGGGATTTTACTGTTTGTTTGATGAGTATTTATGATCCAATTCAACTACCTAACTTAACGTGCATCTGGTTGTCAATAGTTACAGCGTTCAAAAAAACATGTCACGTTCCTTTTGGAGGGAAAAAGTAGAGCCTGGTTTCTAGTGAAGCGTCACCTCTGAATGTCTCGACTTGGCACAGAAGCACTGTTTAAATTAAATAAATCTAGGGATTATTCAAAGGAGGCCTCCTTGTTTTGAGATGATTTGGAAATCTTTTGACCTAAATTTGAGTAAATATCATGAAGCCAAATCAAATTGTTTTCACCGTTTATTCCACCTTTGTTTCTTCATGATGCATTTGACACTCCATGGCGCTCATGAGCAGTGGTCCCTGCCTTTCAGATACGGGTTCACGGATAATCACGAACCCTCCCCGGCATCGTGGGCGCCGTTTCGTGTCGCTTTGCCGGTTGCAGTCGTTGTCTTTCTGATTCTTCACAGTTCTTTTAAGCCCTCCGGCGTTTTCCTAAATGGTGCAACGAGCGCGAGCGCCTGCGCGCGTCCTCGCAGCGTCTCCCTGCACGGGCAGAGCTTAAGAGGTGCTGCGGAATTTACTGGTACCAGAAAACGCATCTCGATATTCTGCCACGTTGAAAAAAAGAACAATTCCACATTTCAGACGTCATGCAGGCGTCTCAATAAGAGGCTACGAGTGCAGGCTAATGTTAGCCAGCTCTCACCGGAAGCTAACGACCACAGCAGCTAATGAACCACACAAACCTCTGGTGTATAGAGATGACTTTTTAAAATGTTTTAATCATTAAACTTTCTTTGTCGTTTAATATTGGCCTTTTTGCCGCAGCCTCGTTCCAGTTTTGAGATATTTATATATTAATGCTGCCCCCAATTCAGGGGCTTTTTAGCTAACAGCGGTCTTGAGAGGCAATCAGAAAATGTTTACAGATCGCGTTAATTCTCTTGTCCTTGTCCTAACACCTCTTAAATTCTTAATAAGTGAAAAGCAATGCCATTAACTCTGATTAAAAGGTCCAATGCCACATTTAGAGTTTAATGTTGTGGAAGGAAAAGGGCAAAAAGCACTTGAGACGATCGGGCGGAAGGCGGAAAGGTGGTTTTCCATTATCCCTCACGTGAACACCTTCCAATGACACACGGATTAGAAGAAAATGTTACTAAACTTGGGAAAAGTAAATGGAGACGGGATTTTATGTGACAAGCTTTAAGTCAGAAAAAGGCTTTTGTAGATTAAAACCAGAAGGAGGAATCGGGCCGCTGCCGAGGGGGGAACTCACTTCCCTTAATAAAAAATGTTCTCCAACGCTCAATCTTTTAAGCCGCGACGTAACCTTTGAAATAAAAGTAAGATCGGTGAACCTGACTGTTTGAGAAAGAATATTCAGCCACTTCTGACACCTATGAGGCGACATTCATGCTTAAATAATAAGATTGGCTAATACGATATTGAAATGAAATGCTTTTTGTGTACAAATAAAAAGCTTTTCGCCTCCCCTTCAGGATACATGTGGGTCTAAAGCCGCACAACGTGTGTCCCGCAATGACTACATTACACACATCAGGTGCTGAAGTCGAGACGACAGCCCATCAGCTGCCAAAGCAGCCGGAGAGCGCGCAAAGGAGGATGTCACGCAAAATTGAGACTTCCTGTCTAATGTGCATAATAACCCATCAAAATAAATTGAGCCATTTAATAATACTGGTCCTGTACTCACCGGCAGCTCAAGAGCACGTGGCTCCCTAGTTACTAGAATCCATTCAGTGTTTAACATCATCATTTCCCCCTTTAGGTCCCTGAAACGTTGTCCACCAGGGGGCGACTCCTCTGGTCCTGAAGAAGTCTACGAGAAAACGCCTCCACTTCTCTCTTCATTTATTCCCTCAACACTGTACACATGAGCTTATGTTCTCAAGTCTTACTCAATACAGCACAATGTGTGTTTAGTAAATTAGGATCCATAAAACGGGGGATACCTTGGGGGCGGGCCCACCTCATGACTGGCAGGTCAGAGCAGAATAAGACGTCTGCGCAGCCCTCCTCCCCGGTCCAAATATGGTCAGCGGTTGCCAAAAATCAAAGGTCGTTAACCAGATGACGGTCTCAGCTCTCTTGTATTTGACGAAAATATAAACACCATCTGCGCCACACGTCACCCTGACCGAGGGGGAGGGGGAGGGGAAAGGGGAGGGGGCGACTGATCGAGGCCCACGCGGCGTCCGCTGTCGCCTCATCGACACCCAGGGGCCCCCGAGCGGACCGAGGAGGCGGCGGGGAGGAGATGAAAAGAAAGTTGCAGCTGATTGCGGCTGACTGATTAAGGCCAGAGGCGCGCCAGATGCCTCGGAGGTGGTGCAACTTCTCCCCGGTGGGGGAAATAGTCCCCCCCCCCTTTCGAACGGAGGAGAGCCTGTTGCCCCGAGGCTCGCTCGCGCTCTCTCTCTCTCTCTGCTTGTGGCCTACGACCGCAAAGGCATCTGTTGGAACAGGGGTCCAAGGTTCAGGGGTCACGGCGACGCCCGAACGCCAGGAGACGAACCGCAATATATTATCAATATTTAAGAGTTTGTAGTGAAGTAGATTCACCGCTGCGCAGTCAGCTCCTGGTTCACATCTCATCGCATGGGATCAAAGCGGTTCCCTGCAGGCGCATCCTGAGATGTCGCATTTGCATTAAAGTCCTCTTAACCTTTTGAAGGACTGTTTGAGTCGGCCTGGTGGGGAAACATTGTTTCTCTCGTCCTGCGCTTCCTCGCCACATGTGATATTTCAGAGTGGACGCTTGAAGTTTGTGATCGCGTGATTGATGGTGTTTACGCTCGCAGCGGGAATAGCCAATCGGACTCATTGATTCACGGAGGAGGATTGCAAATTGAGTGAATCGTTTTTCTTGATTTTTGTTTTTTTAAGCCCCGATGAAGGTTTTAATCCAGATATTCAAACGGTTCACGGGGCTGTTTTGTGCATCCAGGCCTCCGTTTCTCTGTTTCCTGTCTGAGGTCGATGATTTATGGCTTTCCTTCTGCAGAGTAACAGTGATGGGTTTTTTCTTCGTCTGCACGCCGTCTGCAGCTGAAGTGTTCCATCCAAAGCTCGGGGGAGTGAAGGTGGGGAGACGGGGGGTGAGGGGAGGGTGGGTGGGGCAGGGGGGGGGTTCTCTGAGGAAGCAGTATTTCTTTAAACTCCACCTGTCACCCGTCTTGAGTCCGGCATGTATGCACATCTGTGGCAGAAATAAGCTCCTATCAGGCGTCTGTAACGCCCCCCGTCCCCTCGAGTGTTTTGAACATACGAACATACGAGGAAGCAGGCGTAACTGGACAACGGATGCTCTGTGCCTCGTTGCCTCTCCTTCAGTCGTGTTTTATCACCTGTAGAGGTCACTCCGCCCCCCACCCCTCCCTCGGTGGTCTCACCTGTTCCCTTCTTGCAGACGTAGGGCAGGTTATAGTTGCACGGCACGTCGTTCCATTTGCCGTTCTCGTGTGCGATCATCACCACGCAGTCTTCTCCTCCGGCGAAGAAATTGTCCGGCTGGTTTTCCCGCCAGTTCTCATATTGCTGCACGGAAAAAGATGCCGGAAAAAAAACACTTTAGAGGGACAAATGCATCATGCTTCAAGTTTCTTTTTTTTTAACAATAATCAATTGTTTTGAAGGGATATTAACGCACAACTGAAACAAGTAGGTCGTTGTTCTTCGTTCTCTAAAGCAGATGCTGCTCAGTGACTCACCAGGTCCATCTTGTCGGTCCACTGGAAGTCGTCCTCCACCGTACGGTCGTTTAACCCGATCCAGGTGTTGTCATGGCTGAGACCTGAGCGGAGGGGTGAGGGGGGGGAGAAGGTGGGGGGGTGGGGGTATTTAAAAGGGCCTCCTCATAGTGTGTTATCTTATGAACAGACATTTTCCCTCTTTGTCCTCAGATGACAAACCGTGGCCAAAAGAAAGATCCCCAGAGGTGTTCTGGGTTCGTCCCCTCGCTGAGTTTTGCGGGAGGCCGTTGCGTGTGCACGGCCGTGCACGTGCACACGCACACATGTGGTGGAATTTCAATTGCTTAACATCATCACCGGGCCCATTAATCTCCTTAATGGCTCTGATCCCCTTACTTCACCGGGTGGAGACGTCCATTTTCGAGGCGATTAAACCCACTTTTTGGTGGACGGGAGACGAGTGCGAGATGGAGGGCGGCGTGCTGGCGTCTGTCCCAGACGGGAGGTGTAGTGGATCTTACAGGGGATTACTGTTGGGGGGCCGTGGACCTTCAAACAGCAGGTGGCTGGACTTTGCTCCACATGACGACCGTTAAAATCGACGGGTCTCAGACGCAACATTTCTTATTCTACTCAGATCGGGCCACTTTTTGTCTCCAAACAGTTGCTATTTAACGCTGTTCCAACATTACTTGACACTTACATTTGATTTAATTTGTGCAATAAACACAAAGCAAGAGCTGCCACTGCCAGCTATGGTAATAATCAAGTAGGAGGGTGGATATAAATCAACAGTGAAAGCTGAGAGCGGCACGCAGGCGCTCACGTTACAAAGGTCGTGTAATCGCCGTTGTTTAGGTCGACGGTGACTGAGAAGCAAAGGAGACCTCCGACGTCAATTTGACGGTTTCTGTTTACCATCGAAACCTCCTCACTGAAGAGAAGTATTGCTTTATTTTTCGCCGTTTAAACGCATTTGAATTCTCCCGATGGTGACAACGGCACATTCAGAGACACACGCGTGCAACCCGCAGCATGAACTCATCACTTTGGCAACCCGGCTTTTCAGCAGGAAACCTGTCCAATAACGGCAGCGGCCGCGGCCGAGTGTTTCATCAATAGTCTCTCGCCTCACTGAGTGCAGGCGATCGCTCTCGGGTGTGTGAGGCGCGACTCAAACGTGGCTTCGATCACTTTCCAAGGGAATAACGCCACAAATAAACATCTGGATCTACTTAGCGGAGCAGTGGCGTTTAGATCAAAGCAAGCTAACAAACACCACGACGCCGGCCCTTTAAGGCCCTCCACCCACCTCTGATGAAGCTGTGCTCCGCCGGGCTGTGGACGCTGGCCAGGTGGCCGCTGTGCTCCCTGCAGTCCTTCTCGGCGTCCTCCCAGGTGTGCCTCCGGCTGAAGTACCTGTAGCAGTGGCCGTGGAACTTCCTCCACGTGTGCTCGCAGCCCTCCGTGTCTGGGGAAGGAGGGGTGGGTGTAGGGGGGGTCAGCAATTAGTCAACTGGGGAATCCATGTGGAGGAGAAATGTGGTTTTTAATGAGTTAAAACGGCCACAGCCAAAAGATGCAGTGTAATAGGAAATTAGGAGGAGGACTCAGGACCCCGAGCGCCCCCCCCCCCCCATTTCTCTCCCTCTGTGACACTCCGTCTCCTCCCTCCTGTGCCGTCTCCCTCCCTGACTCTACTTGGACTTTTAATCCGCAGCAGAGGCAAGCCGGCGGTGAGACAGCTGAGAGCGGCGAAAAAAGCCCGTTTGAATCTATTCAAATGACAACAATCCTTAGAAATGGCTTCCAGTGCTCGGCGCTCGCTCCGTAATTAAGCCCCGTCACAGCGCTGTCAGCACAGCCCCCCTCCCCTTCAGCCCTCTCATCTATCGCCCCTCATCTGTCTGGGGGAGTTAGCTGTGTGACTCGGCGCTGTACGTTTCAGATGTGTGTGTGTGTGTGTGTGTGTGTGTGTGTGTGTGTGAGTTTTCTCATTCCACGGCGGATTTGTTCACAGATGCGGGTTTGCAAACGTGCCCCCTGAATGTGTGGAAATGTATGTTGGGTCGATGTGGTCGGGGCCCTATCTGTCAGCAAAGCCCCCGCCCCCCCTCACTGCAGTGTGGGGATCAGGGAAAACGCCTCAGCTTTTCCTCCAACAAATGCAAAGCGACACCAGTGAATTGCGCGGTGCAGATTGGGCCGGACGGCGTCCTGCTCAGCATGCAGGGGGGGGGGGGGGGGGTGGGGGGGGGACCGGAACAACCAGCAGCCTCTCTCTGCAGGGGGGAACGAGCTTTATCAGCACGCACAGCCGCCACAAAACAAACACTCACGCGCGCTCCTGTCGTTCACCCGTCCGAACCAACACACCCAGAGTGCTGATGACCATCATCGAGCCGAGGTCCACAGCAAAGTGCTGCTTTTAGCTGTCAAGTCCTCCGCTGCAGGCAATTACCTCCGGTTTGTTCAAACGATATAAAAGTTCGGTGCACAATCAAGTGTTTCCAGAGATGAGAGCCGTGACGATCAGCTTCAGAACGTCACGAGCTTCCGGTTTGATTGTGATCGACCTCAAACACGCCAACGACATTTTAAATCGCCGGCCGCCAACGCGTGCTCGACATGTTGGCCCACTATGGCAGCGGGTACATGGCGCGAGCGTCGGGAGGGGGTCCAGTTAGGCTTGTTGTTGTTGTTATTAATATTATCACCAAGGAACAGGGACAGGAGGATCAGGCTGGGTGTCACACAAACACGTCCATAAATGAAACGCACACGCAGGGTCGAGTGAATCTGGACTTTAAAGCCACATTAAATCCTTTAAACCAGGGATACAAACTACACACACACACACACTCAGACTCATTTACATAAAATTATCCCAGGGAGTGACAGGCCGAGTGGGAGTGAAGCGAAAGAATCCCAGAAACAGAAAAGAGAAGGAAAGAAAAGCGCCGATGAAAAGTAAGCGGCGTGTTTCTTCAGATCTTCAACGAGTCTCTGCTGATTTCTTCTCCCACTCGCTGACAGTGAAGCTCAAAGCCCGACGTCACATCAACCTCTTCAAACATTTAGACGTCCTCCCCCCTCCCCCCTCCCCCCTCCTCGTTCGGGGAGAGGCAGGCGGTAATGTCTCAGCGATTAAAACTCCCACAGACTTTCCGGCTGGCTGATTGCCGCGTTTGTGATATTTTCTAAAATGTTCTGTGACGGTTACAGTCAACCCTCCAGGTTTCTAACCTGGCCATCCCAGCACGGGGGGGAGGAGGGGGGGGCGCGCTGAACCCCCGGGACCGGCTCCAAGTGGCGCTCACGCCGCTCCGTCAGCAGCCATTACTGAGGAGCAACACCTGCTCTCTTTGCTTCTGCTTCTCTGCCTGAACTTCCCTCCACGCAGGACGAGAGAACGACAGTTGCTTCAGGTGCATTGTCTAATGAATCACCTTGAATGAGAATGAGAACCCCCTCCCCCCCCTCCCCCTTATCCCTGCAGCTTTCATGTTAGGAGAGCAAACGGCGTGGAACACACCAGCATATGGCGGGAGACAAACGCCTGGCTCTTATTCCGCGCTAATGGCCGTCGCCAGGTTTCGGGGGGGATATTTTTTCACGTTGGAAAACCTTCTCCTCAGTCTCGCCGCTCTCGCTGAGATGCGTGAACGCCCGTTATCGTTTGTAGCCTCGAGTACACAAAGTAAAAACGGGCTCTGAGCAGCCAGCGACGGGCCCCCCCCCCCTCGAAGCGGGAGGACACGTTCCAAGGAGCGTGCTGTCTCAACCACAGGAAAGTCAATACGCCCTCGAGACACGCAGCAAATCCCTGCCGACATCAGTCACATGACCCTCGGAGGCGGAACGTCAATCACCTCTTTGACCCCGAGAAGGACCACAGTTTACCAAACGAAGATCACGCTGCATCGATTGATTAGTGTTTACTAAGCTGATAAATCAAGTGAGTTTTTCTCATTGACTTCTACACAACCGGACGCGTGTTTGCAACCAGCAGCGGTCGTATCCTTAAGTTAGGAGGGTTCTGTATTCTTCTCCATCAACATCTTTTTGTCACAAACTCCTAAATGTCACCCCAAACTGTCCATAAACTCTGTTTGCTGCTCATCTAGTTGTTCCCAGTAACATCTGTGCTGCCAGAAAACGATGGAATACGGATGACTGGAGATACTGGCGGCAGGGCAACGAGGAGTCGCCGCGGCGGCGAAGTGCTGCCTCGCTGGAGCAACGGGATCAATTAGCTACACAAACATCTTAACGGCAGCTTCCCGCTTCCAATTTGTGGATGTCTGTTAGCAAACAGAGGAGAGAGACAGAGAGACAGTGTCACTGCCTTATTTAGCGTGTTGTTTTGTAGCTATCAGGAATAGTATCAGCTACTGGAGCCATACTTTGGTTTGAGGCCTTTGGCGTTGAGGGATGTTCAGGAAACGGACGACAGAAAACCTGCCCCAACTTGTACGTTGTGCGAAAAAGAGCGAGTGAACCAACCGAGTGAGCGATGGATTAAAAGACCGGAGGAAAAGGAGCTGATGAGATGGAACCAGCTAATGCTTCCTCCGTCACTTTTCACTTCAGTCGGGCTCGGGGAGATTTGGTTCCTGCCTCCGCTGATTAGGCGGCGAGTCAGAGGAACAGCCGGTTGGAATCGAGGGAGAAGCCACTGACTGATGTCTCTGTCGCCCTCGTTGCAGAACGCCACAAACATTAGCGGCACGGAGCCGTGGGAAAAAATAATTGAATGAGGGATTTGGTTTTTGCAAAGCTTCCACTACCGTGCGGATTAGAACGGTGTGAAAAGTGCTGAAAGTAGTATTAACCTTTCAAAGCCAAGGACAGAAAACCCTGCTAACCCGACTTCCTTATCCAAAGAACAAAAGAAAACAATGTGTAGAATGTAAATGTCCCCCTCCCCTTCCCGCTCGCCGAAGGGCTTCCACCCCCTTCAACAATTATTGACTCGAAGATGGGATCGCCATGGCAACCGGCCAGCAGTGGACCGGCTGCACTCTCGAGTCGGCGGGGTGAACCGTCGACTCGACCTGGAGCCTCGGTCGGAGATAACGGTTACCGCGGCGATACTTATCAACTCGCATTGTTGAGAAAGCCCACACCCCCCGCCCCCCCCTCTCCCCTAGGAGCCGTTGGCCGTCATCATTACCGCACAAAATGGACAAACCCCATCACACCACCCAAACCCCGGTGTGTGTCAAACTGAGATCACAGTGAAACAGCAGAGCGCTTTCTCACAGCTGAAAGGATGCGGGAAGACGGCGACTCCAGAACCGCACAATCAGACGGCTGGTGTCACCCAAACCCGAGAGACGATCCCGCTGGCTTGATTCAAAGGAGCCACACACGTCAGGTGACCTAAGAACCTTCTGAAACGCATACAGGCTCCCTCCTGTGTGAATATTAAAAAGACAGCCACGACCACAGGTAAATTATTTTTATGAAAAAGCAGTTACCCAAGTTTGAATTTGCTGCGGTGAAAGATCAGAAAATGAACAACTATTTAGAATACTGTTAGATTAAGTGCGCACTCAAGCAATTTAACAATTCCCTGGTGGACTCTCGCGTTTCCACTTGTGGCTCGTCATATTCATCTAATCTATCTGTCTAACACTCTCGTTTTCCAGGAACTATGAAATCGCTTATTACATGCTTAGGAAATATGTCAATTAATAGTTAAATGGACAAAATATTTTTTAACGCAATATTTGTTTTCTACGACATTTTTTAACAAAATATATTTGAAGAAATATTTTTTGACACAATAATTTTTTATGCAATATATTTTTTTAACTCCTTTTAAATGACAATAATCTTTAGTATTTTTTGACGCAACATTTTAAACTTTTTTCAATTAACTTTTTGACAAAAAATGTTTTTTGACGAAATATTCTTTTACATTTTTTGACAAAATACTTTTAAGAAATATTTTTCGCATAGTTTGGTTCATTTTTTTCTATTATTAACAACATCTAAAATATTTTCAAATGACTAAATTGAACTTCTTGGCTGCTGCCTTGCCAAACTAATGCAGGCCAATGAACACGCAAGGCATCAGCTAGTGGAAACGTATGCAAGTTGAAAAATAATTTGGAAGCTGTTAAAGCCAAATTTCTTGTATATTTTACAAATGTTAAAAATGTTCTCCCTTTGTCTGACTTCACTCCCTCCACCTCCTCCTCTCTATTGATTGCTCATCCCACAGCAGGGCAGTAAAAAGCAGTAACAACTCTGCTGAGGTCAAAGGTCACGCTACATCGTTAGTCTGGCTTGGTTTAATGTGTTTCAGAGCATTGCAGATTCCCTAAAATCTCCTCTTCCCCCTCCTCTCCTCTGTTCTCCCACTCGTTAAAATCTCTCACTGTCTCTTCGACTATCGCTCGTCAATTTTTAATTGTGCTATTTCTAAATCTTGTGTTTTATGGGATGTAAAAGATAAAAGATGTTTGCATTATTCAGTAACGTTAAAAAGGAAACTCACAGATTTAGTTAATTTCCCCTTACCCTTATTATGACTCAATAACGTTTGTATGTTTTTAATATATCTATGTTTGTTCTGTATTTTTGAAAGAAAAAAAGAAGGTGGCGGCATTCAAATAAAAACACTTCTTCAGTTCCCCAAAGTCTATTGCTTAATAACTTTCTCTCATTATGTCAAAAAATGCTGTAATATCGGCACATCAATTTCAGGTGAAATTGACTGCTTTTAAAGATCTGCGTATTCTTCTGATTAATTCAGCCAACAGCGGCTGTTCGCTCTCCTCCATGTTGTTCTGCACGGCAAGTCGGCCATGTTTTCACGGAACACGTGAAGCACCGTAATGAGAGAAGAACCCAGCTGGACTTAGGTGTCCTGTATAAACCAGACACATTATTCCAGAGGGACCCCCTGCTTTACTTTCCTCCTCCGCCCACTGCCCCCCCCCCACCTCCTCCGTCTCTGCTTGCACATCCTCGTTATCTCCGTCTGCCTCAACCGCGTTGTTTTCTCCCCATTTCACGTCTCAGGGTCCCGCTCCACCAGCATCACCTCCCACCCCCACCTCATCTTCACCTCCAACCGTCACTTCTTCTCCACTTCTTTTGTCTTCTCCCTCTCTGCAATGTGCTTCTCCTTTGTCCTTTTTGTCCCGCCCGATCATTTGTCCTCCTTCCTTCCTCTCCGTGCTCGCGAAATAAACACATCCCCCCTCCGCCAGGAAGAGTGGAGAGTGGATTTCTTTTCTTTCCCACCCTGTTACCTTTCTCACAGGTGGCCCCCCCGTAGCTGGGCAGACAAAGGCACACGAAGGAGCTGATCTCGTCGATGCAGGTGCCTCCGTTCTGGCATGGATTAGACTGGCAGTCGTCGATGTCTGAAGGGGGAGAAAAAAGGGGGAGAGAAGTAGTAGTTTAGGTCAGGTTACATGCAGACACACCAAACCGCACCTTTCCAAACTTCCTGCAATGACGTTTTACCAAACAAACCCCTGGCGGGATTAAACTTCTCGGAGAGATTAGACGAGATTTGGAAAAGAAAATTATAATTAAAGCGAATTGATTGAACTTCATCAGCGGGCGCTTTGGGGCGCACTGAAGCGCAGGATGCTCATTTCAATGTGTGTGCAGGGGGGGCACGGAGTGGGGTGGTAGGGGGGGATGCAGTGCCAACGTTGGATCTAAATGTGCACACTCACATGCACATGGGGCGTCGCAGGGGGGAGAGTTCTCAATCTGCAAAAGAAATAGTAACTGTGTTTCTCCGGCTGCTCCGCGTCTCGGGGAGAGGGGGGGGGATCATTAAAATGGCAGAAAAGGACGAAAAGGAGGGGGGGGCGAGAGGTCACGGCGGAGGAAGGGACGGTAAACGAGGGAGAACGTCGGAGGAGAGGAGAATGATGCAAAAGACGCGGCGGAGCCGCACGGACGCCGCTCTGCAGAACCTCCAGGTCTGATTCCGATGATCCAGTGCCACTAAGAGCAGAACATTGAATGAATGAATTGACTTCATCAAGCAACTTCCATGAACAGAATGCAGCACAAAGTGGTTCACAATTGATCCTTTGCTCAGCTAATGGCGCCGGATTGACACAAATAGCATCAGCCACAAGGTAAACAGCAGGAGATGGACTGTACCATTGTTCACGGGGGCCGGGGGATGCGAGTGACGGGGCGGGGACCTGCTGATGTGTCACTCACTCAAAGCCATAAACATCATGGGCTCTTTTTTTTTTAACAGCGTAGCATAAGGCTGTTTGAGATCGTTTGGGGTTTTAATTCGCCATAAAGGCTCCACAATCACCACTGAGCCAAAACATCACTCGCCAGGATTATCGGCGAGTCGTGACAGCGAGAGTCCCCGACCTTTCAGCACCAGCAGGCGCCGAGTCACGCAAACGTGTTGGAGGGAAGAATGTGATCAAGTCCTGCTAACGGGGGAATAAAGAAGAGAATATTCTTGAGTTTCTGTGATCAAGCGAGGGTTCTATAGAGATCAATCGCTGCTGGGTGAAAGTCACGTGACGTCTACGCATCAGTGATGTCGGTCAAAGAAGCTCGACCTCGGACAAGAGGCCTCTTCCTTAAAGCTGAAAGGACCTTTGTCCGTAACATTCAGCACATCACTTTTTAACACGTTTTTGCTTCTTGACTTGCAGCGTCTGAATCCTCATCTCTCCTCAGCAGCTCATTAAAAGAAGGACTCATTTCAGCCTTTTTGAGGTTTTTTTTTGCAAATAGTCCATTCTCTCCTCCAAACACTGATGAATATTCAGCATCAGATAAAAGCTTGAGTCGCAGCGAGAGGCAGCTGAGGTATTTTTTACTCGCCGTTTTGTTGGCTTCAAAACAAAAATAGCTACAATTTGCTCTGCAAAGGTTTTAAGAGGTTGGCTCCGGCTGTGAAATGAAGTGTTTAGCTGCAGAGAAAGTACAGATGCCAGCGGCCCACTTTGAATGTCAAAAGGATGGAGGGTAGGCTGCAATCCTCTGCAGACTAAATGCCAGCCGTGCAGATCAAGCAACAGTTGGATCAAATTACACAGAGCACCTTTGAACCACCAAATGCCACCTGGAGACCCCGCCCTCCCCCGCCGTGTGACGGGATGCTATGGAGGAACAACATTAGCTCTGCTGATCACCCCCCCTCACACACTCACACACACACACACGCAGTCCTATCAACCAAAGGCAGCGACAGATCTGGTCACTCTTCTTTTTCTTCTCAAAATTCCGCCAATTGCCTCCGAAACCACAGCGGACGCCTTGTAAGAACACGTCGCCGTAACTTCCTGTGAAATGGAGGCTTTGAAATGGAAATGTTCGTCGCACAAAGGATTTTTTTTGTTATTTTTGTTGGTGTTGTGTTTTTTTCAGCTGGAAGGCTTTGTCATCCGTCATTGTGCGAGCGCCTGGATGATTGACTTCCTTTTAGCCGGCTGGGGGACATTGACATTTCCGTGCCCTTCTGCGGAGACGGACACCTTTCTATTGAGCCGCCAATCGCCCAAATAGCGCAGCCAATTGACCGCGCAGGGTCGTGTAAATAACCACGATGCCGCGTGTGTACGGCAGCATTAATGAGCATTTAACGATTCCCTTTTTCTGCATGTGTGTGTGTGTGTTTTTATGAATGCATGCTCTGTTGAGTCAGGGCTGTGTGTGTGTGTGTGTGTGTGTGTGTGTGTGTGTGTGTGTGTGTGTGTGAACACAGCAGCGGGAGAAAGCGGTTCCATTGTGTGTGTTCTTCATTTAGTGCATATCCACGGTGTGTGTGTGTGTGTGTGTGTGTGTCTTTTGTCCCAGCAGAGAACAAGCAGTGCTTTGTTCAGTATGTTGGTTAAGCGCTTCTTTCCGCCCCCCCCCCCCCACATTAATAACACTTTAAAGCTGCGCCGATCAATAGTTCTGATAGATCCAAATGTCTTTTTTTTCCCGATGGGGTTCAGATATTCCGGTTCGCTCCCATCGACTCGGCGACGCTTCGCTGCCTGCATCACAACTTACAATCCCCACACGGCCGGAGACACAAAGCACAACACGCGGCTTGTTTACATTAACAGTTCGACCCGCTGACGTCGGCCAAGAGAAACGGCAACCACGACTAAACTGCTGGAGGACAGCACGGGACGTCTCTGCGCGTCCCAACGTCAGCGTCCTCCGAGAGAAGACTCGAGTCTGAGGAGTGAATGCAAAGTAACGGTTTCCCCTTCTGTTGAATCAGCAGTAATGTCAATGGAGTCTGGTGAGGAGAGAAGCTGCTGGAGGGCTGGAGACATTCAAAGTGCTTCAGATGAAGTACGCGTACACTAACTTCTCCTGTCTCTTTAGTGTAACACACGAGTCACGTCACTCTCAACTCCTTTCCTCCTGTAAACAGGGAACATGTCTCACGGCCTGTTACTCGGCTGAAGGGTTCGGATGCGCGGCGTCTTCGCCCGCCAGCCCCGACGCGCTCACACCGCCCGGTTCCACCGCCTCGCAGCGACACCGAACCGCCAAACGGCTCGGAGGACTCATCTCAATCACACGTTGCAATGCCGCTGTGTGTGTGTGTGCGTGTGTGTGTGTGTGTGGTCCCTCGCCTCTGCAGCATTCGTAGCAGCCGGAGAAAATGTAACGAGGCAAAGTGTCACAACATCACATCTCACGTCGCTCTGCGAGTCCTCAGCCCCGACAGTCTGACTGTGTGTGTGTGTGTGTGTGTGTGTGTGTGTGTGCGTGTGCACCCGCTGGCTCCATCTTCAGTGTCTGTTTATATTTGGGTGGCTTGGTGGGGTGGGCTGGGGGTGCAGGGGCTGTAGAAGCCAAACAAGCTGCTACTTCAGTCTCCTTTCAGAAGGAGACAGGAGGAGGAGGAGGAGGAGGAGGAGGAGGAGGAAGACTTTAAAACAAAAGTGAGTTCTGGGGAATCAGTCGACATTCTCTTATTGTTATTTTATTTGCCTTCCATTCCCTCTTTCGCTTCTGCACTTTCCCTCCGTGCCTCCCGAGTCCCGTCACCTTCCATTTCCTCCTCGCTCCCTCTGGAGATCTTTGGATAGCAAGTCCATCCTCCTTTGCCCCCCCCCTCGTCCCCCCCGGGGCTTTTACTTTTGGAGGAGGGTTAACCGGTGTCCCTTTGCCCCCACCTCTCCTCGAGGCACATGATCATCGACACAGCTCCCTCTACCTCTTGGGTGGGTCACTTATGCTACCACCCTTCCTTCCTCCCTCGTCTGCCCTCCTACATCCCTCCTTCCCTCGTTCCATTTCTCATCTCTCGGCTTCCTCCCTTGGATCCTTCCTTGCTTTTCCGCCCTTCCTCGGGCTCTGTTGACTTACTTCTTCCTCCTTTCCTTCTGTCTGAGTGTCCATCCTCCCTCCTCCCTCCTTTTCTTATCTCCTGGTCCCTCCTTCTGTAGCATACAGACTTATAAAAGTACAATACGGCTGCTCTTAAAGTGGAGCAGGTCCCCAGGGGGGCGAATGACAGGCTATTCTCTGTCGCTACCCGACATACTTAAAGAGGAAATAGCGGAGTGGAATTATCTATTCTTTCCTTTGTGCTGTCGGGATCAGTTAATCACTGACGGTGGAATTACATGAGGTTGTATTTGTGAGTAGACGGATCTATTTAAATCCATTTCTCAACAAACGTCCTTTGATGACTCTTAAGGAAGAAGGACGTATTCTCTGCCTCTCAGATCTCTGATCACCATGCGGAGGATCTTCTTCTGTTGTTGTTGCCTTGATCCGGCTTCATTGTCCAAGTTACATTTTTTGGGTATACACTCCTATCGGTGGCTCGGCCTTCACGTGCACGGCTTCAGCGCGTTATACGTCGCATATTCTGTCTGTAAAAAGTTTCGATCCGAGCCGCCGTTCAGGCAGTTATTGATTCCTCGAGGTATTCTTTTGAGAAGACCTGGTGAGAGAGATCAGAGCAAAAGCAAAAAGCAGCATCCAAAGAGCGAGGCTACAGAAGCACATCGTGGATTCAAACCATGAATCCAGTCCATCATTAATGAAAGGATGAATGTGGCGTCCTGTGGGGAGCGGCGTGGCAGCACTGGCCTTCTTTTCCATACGTGGCCTCCCCCCCCCCTCGCCGCCCCCCCGTCCTCCCAACTCACCCACAGCCCATCCATCTGCAGCTTTTCCTCCTTGTGTCACACCCTCGGGGTATGAGGCCGCTTTATCGCTCACAGCTCCTCTCGCTGCCTGCGCGTCGCTGTCACCCCCGAACCGACGGATTGTTTGTCTCCCGTGCTGGGAGAGGTTAGGGGTTGTGGGAGGGGGGGGGGGGGGGGCAGAAATATGTGTTATTCGAGAGAATGCTGGGGGGCTACTGGCTCGCTTCCACCCCCCCAATCGCTGCACTGCGGAGCAACTTCAACACAGCGCTGAGCCGCCGTGGGTCCCTGCCAAGGAGCCATGTGTCGGGTCGGGGGAGGGGGGAGGGGTGGGAGGGGGTGTTAGAAATTATTGTTTTGTTGTAGAAATGAATGAAAATAAAGCAAATGTGTTATTTATGTAGAGAGCTGGGAGGCAGAGAGATAACCATGATTGGAAATGTGGGGAGGAGCAAAGTAATACAAATAATACAAAAAAGCCTCAGGTGGGCTTCCTGTCGAGCAGAAACGATCAAGAGGAGGACATTTCTGTGTGCACAGAAAGAGAGGATGCTGCGGCGGGGCAGCGCAGGTGAGTTTGACGCCATTTGTTCTGCATGTTTTTCCCTGACCGATGCGCTTGAGGAGTCGAAGGAAGAATAAAACGGAAATAATACCGATAAAGCGAGAGGCGGCTCGACTCCGTTATCTCTTCTAATTCATGCGAACGATGGAGAAAGTGGAGGGGGCGAATCCTCGCGGGGCCGTGAGGAGGATGAATGTAGGGGGGGGGGGGGGGAGGGGGAGTCATTTCCTGCTATTGAGAGGATCATTCACCGTCCTCACCTCACATTCAACAACCCCGAAGCGCACGTGTACCAGCTGCTGCCCAGAAGGAAACGCTGCGTTTAAGTGTCCCTCCTTATTTGTGGGTTCATCCAGATCAGTCCTCTGGCCGATCAAAGTGATTTACCTGATCAAAGTGATTTGCCTGATCAAAGTGATTTGCCGCCCCCCCCCCCCCCCCCCCCCGAACAGCAGGTGAATTGGCCTAATTGCCGATTGGCGTAACTCCAATTCCTGTTAGAATGAATGATTTGTGCAGCTGAGACTGTTTAGTGCCACGCTTACATTAAACAAAACAGCCACCGAGCTTTTAGCACCTTTTTAAAAGCAGTCATACAAAGAAGTCGCAGTGGAACGAGTGAGTCATCGCTTGGGTCGAATCCGCCGGAGGAGCCGCTTGTTTACATCTCTCCTCTATTTTTTTTTTTTACTACAACTAATGCCGATTCCAGCTGGTGGGAAGGCAAATATAATTCAGTCTGGTATCTCATCAAACAGACAGGCTTCATTGTGCCTCATTAATCACTTTAATTGCTTAATCTGCCGCAGGAACCAGATCAACGGGACTCAATAACTTTTTAATAAGGGTGCCACACATCGTGGCCGTCGCGTCTCTACTGACAGCACTCAATCAATTTAAAGGCAGTTAGTCATCCAGATGAAGCTTTTAGAGGACGAGGATCTGGTGGAGCTGGAGTGCTAACACAGAGGTGTACACAGCGCCCCCCCCTCTCCCCCCACCAACACACCTCGCCTCTTCCCTCATGAATATTAACTACGGACCCACAGTAGAAACACAGGCCATAAATAATGCAGCTCCCAAAAACGCTTCACAAATAATTGCGGCTACGAGCCGAGTCCTGCAGGCCGCCTGCAGCCGCGCTGCCTCTGCCTCGTTCCTCCATAATGATCGTTTCTCCTGGAGGGGGGTTACTCCACGTGTTTTAGGGCGAGGAAAGAGAAGCTGGGGGTTTGGAAACGCAACACAGAGATAAAGCAACACTTTCCTTACGGCCCAATTCCTCCAATGCGTCAAGTTGGTAAAATTGTGGTCAAGCTTTCGGTGTAATAAGCAATTAACCTTGTTGCCTTTGGCCGTAATTCATGGTGAAAACATCAGATACGCGGCTGTTTAGCAAACATAATCAACAACGCCACACTTTAGTAACAGCAATTAAACCCTAATGAGGAAAGGAAGCGAAAGCACAAGTGCAGAAATAATCAGTAAATACCAAATATTACCCTGCCAACGTTTATGCTAATCACGACAGCGGCGGATCGTTACGCCCACATGCGACTGATCCAAAGGCACCATGTCTATTGATCATCAATGTCGTTAATGCGTAGACACACACACACCTGCATAATAAGAATGTTATTGATAACCCGACGCCGCGCGACTCCTGACCCCTGACCTACGACCTACAACGGCAAGTAACGACCATTAAAACCTCAGCTTGGCCTTTTGTCTCCGTGTGCATCAGCAACAAAAGGCTCAACATGCTTGCTGGTGTTTCCTCATCAGCTCCGTCAGCACTAATAGATACAGTATACATATATATATATATGTATATATATATGTATATATATATATATATATATACACATATATATATATTACTGTCATAAGAGGGATCAGTCACCTGACCCCTGAGAAGAAGGGTGACTTTCACTCTGACGCGAGACAGAGTCAGCGTGACAGCGTGGGCGACGCGGCTCCACTAGGACCCCCGGGGGCCCCGTGGAGAGAGAACAGTGGCCCCGTGGCAACGTCTGTCCAATATGTCCGTTTGTCCATTTGTCGAGCTGCCGGGGCCCGCCGGTGACTCACCGATCTCGCAGCTCTCTCCGGAGAAGCCCTGAGGACAGTAGCAGCTGTAGCCGTCCCCTTCCTGCAGGCAGCTGCCCCCGTGGAGACACGGGTTGGTCTGGCATGGGTTGTCCTCCACTGCGGAGACGGACAGAGGGGAGACAAGTGTGAACTTCACCGTTTATTCTACAGCAAAGGAGCCCCACGGAGGTGCCTCCAATGCTGGCAAAGTGTGACGGGCAAATTGTGTCATTCCCACGAGCCCGTCCGGAGGGGGCGTCCTCGTCCCGGCCTCTTGTGTCGCCGCGCCCCTGTTTGTCATGACTGATGGTCGCCAGGCGCAGGACGATGTGCATAGCGACCCCCCCCCGGCGTTTCTACTGCGTCTCATGATGAGCCGAGGTTCCCATAAATTGGCTGATCATCTCATGCGTGCTGCGGCGAGGGGGGGGGCCCGGGGGGGCACGTACCTTTATGGCACATCACAGGGGGGCGATAAACACATCTTGGCAGAGATGAAGTTGTTATTACTGCTGTGTTATATTTTAGGACAGTACGGGGGGGGGGGGGGGGGGCGTCAGGGTTTTGTTTATTCAGGGCGCCGGCTCGATGAAGTGTCTTTTTATTATCCGATCCTGATGGGATTGCGGCCCTTGACACAGACTGTCAGGCCATCTGATACACTGCATCTCCTCACCTAATGATATATGAGCCCACAGGCGAGTGCAGTTCCCCCCCCCCTTGTTTGCGCTCGTGCCTGGGCATTCCACCCCGGACTCATTGCACACCGGTGCGATGTGGACAAACGTGATAAACTGCAGAGAGGCAGCGGAGAGGATGGGAAGTGTGTCTTCAGAAATACATAAAAGCGATTCGCTGAATGAGGAAAAAAACTTTCCTAATTCAACGGCGGGGAGAAAAAAAAAAAACACGTCACTTAAAGGTCAATGATGTGCTGATGGGAAGGCGAAAATCTGCAGAGAAGGACGTGAAAACGAAATCAAATGGAAAAGAAGACGAAGTGGATGTGTGTGTGTGTGAGGAGAAGGGACGAGGACGGCTGCTGGAGTCATAGTCGGTTGATCCAGACCTCCACTTGGAGAATGTGATGAGAAACACAGCATTGCGTTGACGGTGCGCCTCCATGCAGAGCTTCCGTTCAGTGGAGTGTGTAACATCTGCAACTCGTGCGCCGGCATGCGAGAGTATCTCCCGCGTGGGGCCGCGGCATTTAGAGCTCAGCCTCAGAAACCTCTCTTCACCTCGAGTGTCTGGGGGGGTGGGGGGCTCATCGGGTCGACTCACGGAGGGAGGGTGCGGGCGGGCAGGACTTCCTGCTGCCGTTCATGCGGCCGATCACTCCGCTGAGGAGGATCGGCCGGTTGAGCGGGCGCCATCGCTGCTCATCATCATGATTATCTGTGGACACTTTTGTTTATTGAAAAAAAAGGCAAAGAGGCGCAGTGAAGTGCAGTGAAATAGATGAGATATTTGGTTAACTGCCATCAAAACCTTCAACGTCTATTCTTCTTTGTCCCCTTCTTTCACACTAGAGACCACTCATGCGCATCATTTACTCAGTTGCAGCCAAACTGGCCCGATTATAACGCGAGAAGGACTTCCACTACCATCCACTGCGCCCGCCCTGATAAACAGGGTCTGTGAGTGGAGTCTTTAAATTCCATCCGGGGGGTTTGGTTTGACATTTAACGTTTGTTTTTTTTAGAGCGAGCGAGGTTAGAGGTGGAAAAAAAAGGTTTCTGCGAGTGATGAGGCAGAGAGAGGAGGCTGAGGAAGCCTCGTTAAATTGAGCGGAGAAAAATACAAATATGAGAGAGAGTTAAAAAGGGCCTCGATACGTTTCCTCCTTTCTTAACGCTTGCTGCTGCTCATGACTAATTACGCCCTGGTCTTAAAATAGGTCGCCTCTTCCAGTTCTTCTGAGCGTCTTTCTGTTTCTGGGAGAAGGAGGCGAGGCAGGAGGAGGAGGACGTACCGTCTTCCTCCCTCGCGTTGGACGGAAGCAGAAACATCTCGTCAACCCTCTGCAGGATTTATGAAACATGTTCTTCTGGGTGACACGTTGCTGCTCTTTGGGGTCGTGTTGAGTTTTTCAAAAAGCCTCTCAGGCGGAGGGGAGATTATCTGAGCCCTGTGGCACATTTGGGACACTGCTCCCCAAAGTCAACACACACACACACACACACACACACAAAGACACACGGAGGATTTGGAATGGGCCATAAAAAAGGATTGCGATAAGGGAAATGTCTCGCATCCCGTGAAGTCTGAATCGGAGTGCTTTGCAAATTCGACATAATGGAAGCCCCCCCCCCACCCCCGTAAAAAGCTCATGCTGACAAATACACCCAACTCCACGCGGGTAAACGTCTGCTACACACTCTCTGAAAACTGTTCACACACACACACACACACACTTTCATTTACTTTATTTACACCTGCTTCTGCCCGCTGCGTCGCAGTGCCTGGACCCACCGAAGCTTGTAATAGCTTTGCTGAGACGGGGATCGGTCCTTGGCCTGCTAAAGTGCCCCCCCCCCGCCCCCCACCACCACCCTTTCCCATGAGCGTGATAAGCCATCACCTGTGCCCCCGGCAGGAGCGGTGGAATGTAACGCTGCAGTACATCCAGAAGAGGCACAGAGGTAAACAGAGCAGGTCCAGCTGTGCGCGCATCGAGCGCAGCGCTACATGAGGAACCTTCTGCAGGTAAATTCATAGTCAATTCATTCTCGACCCTCGATCATGTACGTGCACGAAATGTGAAAATGCAGCGACCTGTCAATCCCAGTAAGCCCCGCCCTAAAGGGTAGCTTTACGGTCTGTTTGACTCTACATGGACTAACATTTCACTAAATGAACATCAAGCTGTATTGAAGAAGACTGGAAACTATGGACCATAACGTCAGGTTTTTCTATGTTTACCGAGGGAATAAATCGAGCCATTTTCCGCGGAGGCGTCGCCCCCTGATGGTCAGTTGAGAGAATGCTGAAGTAAGGACACTTACTTCACAACACAAGGTTGGTTTGACTCTTTTATTTTAGCAATTTCACCGTTCGCTGACTCATCTGCAACGACCTGAGTGACCCCTGAAGTTTTCGGACTCACAGGTAGAAACCAGATCCATGAACCAACCTGTCCTCAATCAGCCGAGTCACTCACTCGCAGATCGGCTACAATTACTGCCGAGGCAAGCTGAATGCACACCGAGAGGGTGGATGGAGGGGGGCGGGGGGGGGGGGGGGTATGAAACCTATGTCTGCTGGAATAAAGATAACACCGCATCTCTGGCACGAACCCCGCAGCGCTCTCGCATTACTTCCTGGTGACCGATGTGCGGAGGGGAGCGAGGGCCGAGAGGTGGAGCAGGACAGAAGGAGAGACGCAGGTGGTGCCGGTTACTTGTTGGTTTTATGCTGATGATGTCGGGAGGGGGGGATGAGGTAGAAGAAGAATTGGCAGAAAGAGTCTAGAGCTTTATTACGACGTAGCCTTTAGCTGCCGAGCCTGTAAATTGTGCGTCCGAGGAGTGTTTTGGATTGAGGAGTGTAGCGATAAAACGAATGTGGTCATGTGGTTGTTAAGACCACACAGAACTATTAATCCAGGGGAGGAAGGAGCGTCACTGTATGCCATAAAAAGCCAGCCGTCGTTAAAAAAAGAGAAAGAAAACATAATACTCCATCGATCTCCCATCATGCCGCAGCAACTGCTCGGCTCCCCGGCGTTCGCAGGGCTGGCAGGAAGTCAGAGCTCAAGGACGACGCCTCGAATCCGGGCCTGAGCCCAGCTCGACCACGAGAGAGAGGGTCCGCGAGGGCACGAGGGGAGGGGTCTGTGTGTGTGGAAAAACATCCCCTTTAACTGGTAAAAACAAAGCACACTTTGCTATAAGACCAGAGTTGCTGAGACCGAAGGACCGAAGTGAGATTTATCGGGTCGGAATGTGTCAAAAACGTCAATGTATCCTCAAACTATGGTTCGTGTTTCCTACGACGAAGGCTCCTCTCTCTCAGTGAATGCAGTCTCTCCTGAAGGGTTGCAGCGATCCGCTCGGTTCAGTTCAGGAGGTGCAAGCCCCGAATTTCATGTGTCCCTTTCGTTGCGATGGAAAAAAGAAGCGTGTGCATTAATTATTACTGAGCGCGCTGAAAGCTGCAATCAACACCGGATTACTCAAAGGAAAAGACGGCCAATATATTAAACATTTCCACGTCGTTATTTATTTACACGGCGAATAAGATCCACGCGTCACGTGTTCTCTCCGCAGCCAAGCGGCGATCCAATATGGGGGGTTACGTTCGTGACTTTACCAGAAACAAGATGCGAGATTATAAGATAAAGTTCAAGAAATGTTGCTATGGCTACAGCGAGTCATCATTTGTTTGTTTACATTCTGTACACAACGCGGCGACCCGGCGGAGAAATCCAGGGTCTTTTGTTACGCGAGCGTCTCCATTCGTCCTAAATAAACTGCATTATCTGCGCTGTCAGAGTGGAAATAAAACAATCCATCTTGGCTTATCATCACAAACGCATCCTATCCACCATTTCTTCGCCTCCGCTTCTCCTCAATGTGCTCGTAGTGCAATGAGAATATTGAATCAACCGCATTCCGCCGTTTCAGTTTGTTTTAATTGTCCAAAGATGTGGTAGACTGAGAGCAGTGTCAGTGACGCATCCTGAGTCATTTCCCTGCAGTGCCACCGTGCGCTGGACGTGCACGTGTGCTCGATCGGTAGGCGCTCCGATGATCGCACGCGTGTGCAGGCCGAGCTCTGCTTTCACCTGCAAAGACAGGTGACCTTGAAATGCACTTGGTGGGGTTTTTGTGTGTTTTCGTGGTGTTTTAGTGGTATTTTCGTGGTGTATTTGTGCGTTTTTGTGTGTTTTCGTGGCCCTGTGAGCTAAGAAAATGAAACGGAGGCAAGCGGGCTGCAAACTACCTTAGTTCTGGGGTCTAGTTATCCAACAGAAGTAAGTATATTCTATTTTTGCTGCATGTAAGAAGCAGTTAGTGGAAGTTGGTGGGAGTAGTAAGTGGACACAAGCAGTCTCCTGCGTGAGTCACCGGGGAGTCCCGGGCCAACAAACAGCCGACTGGGTGTACACGGGAGTTGGGAGTTGATGATGAGGCTTCACAAAAGGAGGCTGAATATTAGATTGTCCAATCGCTTTGCAGATACAGATCAACATCAAAAATACAACTGTAGATGGGCTTTGTTGTGTTGCTTCATGCCACAGGACAGACTTCTTCTGCTCACTTGACAAAAGTCAAATCGCGCAATGTTTTTTTGCGGCCACCTGATTCAACACGGAAATACTCTCAAAATCAAATGAGTTATTAATGCACACAGCACGCGAGGGAGAAAGTATCTCTGTTTTGTTAACTGCATTCTAGACTCCCCCCCCCCCCCCCCCCCCCCCCCCCCGCCCCTCCCTCACCCCCCCCCCTCCCCTGCCTGCCTCATGCGTTGTGACTGATGGTCCCTGGGCGACAGTGAAGTCAGCCAGGCAATGCAACACTCTCCGCTGCAGCTCGCAAACACCTCAATTTGAAACCGCGCATCTCGCCGTTAACCTTGGTGTCTCACCCCCCCCCCGACTCCCCCCATTAGCCACCCCACTCGCCTCCCACCACCCTGTGACGGCGGGGGTGCTCGCATGTGTGACAGGCCGAGTGTGACTGCAAAAAGGAGAGAAGGAGGAAGGAGGAGGCAAACGTCTCTCGGGGAGAGGAAGCAGATTCCTGACGTCTAATCTGACGGCCCCCTCGGTGCGTCCGTTGCAGCGGCCGGCCAAGGAACCGACGCCAGGTAATAGTCTGGTCCCGCCCTGCGCTGCCACACAGAGATTCATTATGTGAGGAACCTCCCCCCCCCCCCCCCCGCGCCCCCACCTCAGTGAATCGTATTGTTTTTACAGGGAGACTTCCTCTCATCGGGTTTATGGAGGCATATAAATGATAACGACTCCACTCAAACGGGAGGAGAACGCTCCAGCGAGCAGCGGATGGTTTCATTTGCTCATCGTTTGTCCGGTCGCCTCCTCGTTGGCACCGAACAATCCAAACACGACACAACTCTCCCCGCATGTGTGCGCACCGTGCTTTGAAAGTTGGAGAGTTAGCGCAGCACATTTGGTCCTCCGCCCGACTGACCAACAACAACAACCCGTTGTTTTTTAGGAGTGAATGGGAGCTCCGGGTCACGCCGGTCTGCAAATGAAATACAGCTGCCTGCTGGAGGCCGAATAATCACCAGCTTTTGTTGCGGCAGCGAAGATAATGAAACATTTCGTTCAATTTTTTGTGTAATTTTGTTGTTTTCAGTGCCAGAAAATTAAACCCAAATTTCTGTTGGTGCTGCTGAGCTCACACAGATGTGTTTATCGTTTACCGTGACACTCCTAGAAATCAAATGTGTTCCCCAGCACCGGTGTTTTGCCCGAGCCTTTTGCCTTCCACACATTAAGCCCCCTCGCTGAATTATTTAGTCACCGTTTCAGTTCAACACCCAAACGACAAATATTTGCCTTTCATATCGCAGCGATGTAGGGCGACGGTTGGCGTGACCCACGGATGCAAAAGTTACAAGGGGGCGGGGCTAAGCGTAGCGTCAATTATGCGAGTCACAGCCATGTGCACTTGGCCACCCTAAACGGAACAGGGGCCACGATTCATGTCACTAATTACACCTGCGTTTTCCCCGTAGAGACCGGTTCTTAATGGAACCCGTCCGTGTTCGTTGCCCCGGGGGTTTCGCAACACGCCAGTTAGTTAGGAACTCCATTACAGTAGAACATGAGGTCGGCGCCGGCAGCCACGGTGCACCGATTACCCCGATTCAAAGGGCTGATCCCAGGGGGCTGGTTTCTGCAAAAGGGAGAATCGGGACCAACATCGTCCTCCATCTCGGCACCACAGAAGAAGTGTGTCTCAAACGTTTTGCCGCCTTTTCTCTGGTCTCTAATTGTTTTTTTTTAGATCCAGCTCGGCTGACGTGCTTTATCATCGGGGGGCAGACGCTGCGCAGAAAAGGCTCCGTCCTGCATCTCGCCACAGTGCGCAGCGCCGCTTCCTCCCACACCGCGATGGAGCCCAGTGGCCCTTCTTTAACAAATCACGTTCATTTAATATGCAGCAGCCAATAGCGGAGGATTAGCATCTGCGGGAGGGTTCGATTCTGAAAAAAGGAGGAGGAAATACACCGCGAAAAAGAAAGAAGAAGAACTTGGAGAACGGGGAGCAGATAGCAGGATGACAGATGAGGCAGCCGATGGATTTAAGGGAGAATTTATTTAATCTGTTGTTGAACGGAAGCGTCGATCCTGCTGAAGATGAGGATCAGATACGGTGTGAATACGGTGTGTCATCACGATGACCAGAGGAGAAAAAAAGAAACAAAGGAGAAGAAAGTTGGGAGGAAAATCAATAGCGAGGAGGCGCACGAACTGAGCATCCGTCCACCGACCCTAAAAACACGCCTCCCTCCCTCCCTCCCTCCCACACACACTGGCTCCTCTCGCTCTAATTGGGACGAGGGCCGGCCGCCGTGTTGCCGTGACGCCGCCAGAGGCCCAGGATCAAACCGCCGCTTTGTAATCCAGCGGGCCGGCGGCTCACGTCGCACCATTTCCCTGCCGGTGGGGATTCTCTGGACTTGTAACTTTTCTTGTGATGCTACAAACTTTCAGAAATACTGACTTGAGGATTATACAATATGGAAATGAAGATATGAGTTATTAAAAAAAAGGAATGAAAGGCGACTTGTTTACTTCCTCACAGTGAGGGATTAAGGCATATTCAATGTGTGGGTGTGTGTGTGTGTGTGTGTGTGTGTGTTTGTGTGGTATATGCGGGGTGGATTACGGAGGTTTACTCCGGAGCGAGCTTGGCATGCTGGTGCTTCTTCACATACATTCAGTCTCTCTGCGTGCGCGCATGTCCACCCATCTGCGCGGGTTTAGCTGCAGGCCACATCGAGCCGGGTAGGATGTGGCCTTTTTTTATAAATGTCTCACCAGTGTCTTATCACTCTGATAAATGGCCAACTAGGACGCAGAGGGGCGGAAGCTGGCCTCGTAATTATCGAGGATTGGGAAGAGAAATGTAAAGAAAGAAACGGATGAGAACAAGGAAGCGGGAGGGGAAAGATGAGCAGCAACGTCCAGATACAGCTGGATGCGGCTTCTGATCACTGATCGAAGAGGTTTATTCACTCCCACCTGCAGCGGAATAGAGGACACACTCTCTCTCCCCCATGTCTTCCTTTCCGAAGCCGTCCATCCGTCTGCCCTTTCCCTTCTTCCTGTCTCTATCTCCCAGCTGCAACGGGAAGACAAACCTCTGCTGTAATGCTCTCTGTACGTTAACTGACAACCACGAAAGGTCACCGAGAGGGAGCGGCCTCCTGCTTCTAATCACTCGACCAGAGAAGCTCCATCCAAATGTCATCCTGATACAGATGAGCAGCGTCACCTTGTACTCCTGTCTTTTTTCATTTTTTGTCTTGTATTAAACATACTGCCGTTCAATCTTCGGTTACATCAACCCAAATCTCTACGTTCACCTTGTCATGGTTTGTTTTACCCCGTTGCCAGCAAAAGCAATTCAAGACTACAAAGCACTCTTTGTGATGTTTCTTTTACCCAACAGTTATTGTGAAGTTTGGGGATTGAGCAGGAAGTTGAGCCCACTGCTGGAGAGACAGGAGGAGGAGGAGGAGGAAGAGAGAGAGAAACATGGACAAACTGGAAAACCCGAAACAGAGACGCGGCCGCAGTCAATTACAATTCCCATCTTGTCGTTTGCGTCTCCATTGATTCGTTTGGGGACTGGGACCTCGGCCCCTCGCCATCTCACCTCGTTGCACTCGCTGTGACCCGCTAATTACTTCACTGAGACCCACTCGGCCTCACCTCGCTGCACCGCCGCGCTGTCGGGCGCCGGGGGGCGGGGGAGGTGGAGAACGAGCGGGATTAAGAATGCTTAATGCGTATCGGAGCAGCAGCGGCGTCGGGAGATGTAAAACAAAACCATAAGAGAAAGGAACGGTGAGGCCGTGCGTGGAGGCGGGTGTATATTTCTAAACTCGGGTGGAGCGCTGACGCGATGCCGCTAACTCCGAGCGGCGAAAAATGGTGACGTTCAGTGACCACGTACCTGATGGGACGAACCCGAAGGTCCACTTGGGCACGACGATCCCGAGAGGGTCGCTGGCGTCTCTGCCGTCCTTCGACTCCTCTGACTTCGGGCTGGCGCTTTTGAAAGGCGTCCACCGACTCCCCACCACGAAGGACTCGGACACCGCCGACCTGGATTCCATTTCCGTAGCGGCAGCTGGGTTGGAGCCCGACGCACCGGTGGTCAACCAAACAGCGCCCGAGGTGGTTTGAGATCCGCCGCCGAGAGCCGCGGTGGCTGAGAGGTCGTGGGTCGTTTTCTCTCCCTCCTCCTCCACCCATGAGATGGAGATGGACGCCTCCTCGGAGGTGGCGCCCTGCGGCGGGGTTGTCGCGGTGATAGGGTCCGGCCTCTGCGGGTCTCCGGTCTTGTGAAGCTCAGCCGCGGTCACCGCGGGGTCGGTCAGCGCCTCCGCCAGGGCTCCGGGGGTGGAGGTGGCCGCCTCCACTCGGCTGGTGCTTTCGATGAGCTTCCTAAAACCAGTGGTGATCGGTGAGTGTGAAGTTCTTCCTTCTGTGGGCGAGGGGGGCGAGGGAGGGTCGCTGACGTAGAGGATCCCTCCCCTGGCTTCCTCCGTCGGGTCCGGCTCCAAGGAGCCCGCGGGTGGACTGGTGGGCTGTTGCACCAGCTGCCACAGGGACGGAGACGTGAGCTCCGCCACCGTCACCAGCTCGGTGGCGCTCGGGCGGAGCGAGGGCGTCGCTTCGGGGATCCTTCTGGCTTCCCACCCAAACCCGCCGGGGAAGCTGCTCCCGTCGCTGCTCCCCTCCACCTCCTTTCCCTCCACCTCCTTCTCATCCACCTCCTTCCCCTCCATCTCCTTCACCTCCTTCTCATCCACCTCCTCCACCTCCTTCCCCTCCACCTCCTTCTCATCCACCTCCTTCTCATCCATCTCCTGCTCCTCCACCTCCTTCTCATCCACCTCCTTTCCCTCCACCTCCTTCTTATCCATCTCCTGCTCCTCCACCTCCTTCTCATCCACCTCCTTCCCCTCCATCTCCTGCTCATCCACCTCCTTCCCCTCCACCTCCTTCATCTCCATCTCCTTCCCTTCCATCTCCTCCACCTCCTTCTCATCCACCTCCTTCCCCTCCACTTCCTTCTCCTCCATCTCCTTCCCCTCCACCTCCTTCTCATCCACCTCCTTTCCCTCCACCTCCTTCTCATCCATCTCCTGCTCCTCCACCTCCTTCTCATCCACCTCCTTCCCCTCCACCTCCTTCTCATCCACCTCCTTCCCCTCCACCTCCTTCCCCTCCATCTTCTGCTCCTCCACCTCCTTCTCATCCACCTCCTTTCGCTCTACCGCCTTTCCCTCCATCTCCTTCTCATCCACCTCCTTCCCCTCCATCTCCTTCTCATCCAACTCCTTCCCCTGCATCTCCTGCTCCTCCACCTCCTTCTCATCCACCTCCTTTCGCTCTACCGCCTTCCCCTCCATCTCCTTCTCATCCACCTCCTTCCCCTCCATCTCCTTCTCATCCAACTCCTTCCCCTGCATCTCCTGCTCCTCCATCTCCTTCTCATCCATCTCGTTCCCCTCAAACTCCTTATCCTCCATCTCTTTCTTCTCGACCTCTTTCCCCTCCTGCACCTTATAATCCATCTCCTCCATCTGACTCCCCTCCATCTCTTTCCCCTGCATCTCCTTGACCTCCATCTCCTCCCCCTCCATCTTCTGCCCCTCCATCTCCTTCTCTTCCCCCGATGCAGTGCTGGCGGCCGACAGGGAGTTGGCGTCTTTCCCCTCCATCTCCTTCTCCTCCACCTCCTTCTCCTGCCCCTCCTGGTCCTTCCCCTGGCCCGAATAGTTGTCCGGGTCGTCCTGTCGAAGGGAGGGGGGCAGGGTCATCACCTCGAGAGGCCCCGCTTTGGCCTCCATGGGAGCCCAGGTGGGCCGCTGGCCGCCGTAGGGAACCTTCCCAGGGGGGCCGAGCGCGGAGGCGCGCATGGATTTGACGGCCCACCGAAAGTGGCTGGCGGGGGCCGAAGCCGGGCCCCGGGGACCGGACGCGTTGACATGATCACCGGGGGGCGACGTCTCGTTGGGACCATTGAACCCTGAAGGGAACAAAGACACACAACAGACTAATTAATGAAATTCTATGATGGACAGGGGGGATTTCATTTCTATGCATGTGGAATTAGCAATTAAAACAAAAGCTTAAACTGAGCTGGGGGCTTAAACTGAGCCCCCAGTAACTGTCGGGGGTGTTGGGCTGGGGGGGGCTCCGCGCTCGGCCTCGTCGGTTTGTGCTCATCGCATCTCTTCTTCTTTTCTAAACAAATCCTTTGTATTCGGGTTGGTGAAGAAACCCAAAGCGGGAATACAACAACTTGCAGAAGGGCTCATTGTGCGGCAGCAGCTTCCCGTCGTTCTCTGAGCCTGCTGGTGGCAACAAATTCTGCAACTCGTTCCAGCCGAAATATATCAAATTAAATCATATTATTGTTCATTTTCTAATGATTAGACTGCTCTGCTCCCCCCCCCTCCTCAGCTCCATCACTGCAATGCAAATTAATGCGCAATTACGTCGAGATTATGCAGATGAGCGCATGATGTCGCGTGGCGATGTTAGCGAGATAACGCTGCGTTTTGTTTTTAAACGGAGGCTAATTTCCCAGGAGAACGTAGCCGGCGGCAGACAGGACCGCTTGGTGAAGCGAGGCTGAGAGGGAGCCAATCAGAGCGCCGCATTGTTCTGCAGCCAATACATTTCCTGCGTAACGGAGGGTTATAGACGAAAAGCTAGAAATGGGGGACCACCTTCATCCTGTTTGGGCTCACCTTGGAACAAATCAATACTATTGAAAGAAAAAGAGTCATCATGCTCAGCGTTTGTGGCTCTGCATACATCTCATTTCCTTCTCAAATGTTCCAGTCAGTTCTGTTTTTAGCATCAAATAAACCCACAACAAACTATAACTTCACTCAATTGGTCCTGAACCTCAAACAAAAGTTTATTTTTCCCTGAGCTGCAAAACAACCTGCAAAAAAATCACTTGCAATTCATATTCCTTCTAATGATTAATTAATTTCTACTTATTGGTTTTACATGCGGAAACTGTCACATTCCCGAATGGGATCATCTATTAATATTTAAATTCAACTCTCTCTTCTGAAAAGGAGCCGTGTGCATGATGGACTCTGAAATGTGCTTTTGGAAGTTTGTTGAAGATGTGCAAATGCAAACGGCGTAAAGACCTGCCTTTTCCTAAAAGTCGGATGTTTCCTCCGTCTTTCCTCGAGAGGGGAGCTCGTCAGTCTTTCAGACCAAAAGATGGCCGCCGAGGGAAGGGAGGCAGCAATTTCACACTTCACTTCACTTCACACTCTCCTCTGCCCCTGTTTTCTCAATTCCCTGTGGATTCTTCTACCCCGAACCCCCCCTTTCTCCCCCCATCCGCGGTGTTTATTTAGATGAGGTGGCCCCCTGTACCTCATCAGCTCACGGCGTTAAAACCGACACCGTCTGCATCGTCATGATTCCTCCTGTCGGTGGGCCTCTCTCGGTGTTGCCGTGCGGTGTTCTGTCTTTTTTTAGGTCCCGTTACCGGGAGGCCTCGGCTAGTGTTGCTCCCGTTTGGGGGAGGAGGGAGGGCGGCTCGTCCCAGCACAACACATAGCCACGAGAGAGAGAACATACCCAAATATGTCCATGTGTTAAATATTAAAATGCGCGTAAATTATTCAGAGCGTCCGCCGCTTGCCTGGCGCCCAAGTGAGCTTCATGAGCCCGAGGTTCCATCTCCATAAGAACCGTGTGGACCCGAGTAATTGTCGAATTAATAACCCAAATATAGCCAATTACATACTTTTACTACACACTCCGATGAAGGGGAGAATGATTAAACACATTAATCTGCCGCGATCATCGACGTAATGGCCCGCGTGATAAATAAAAAGGGGGCGATTAGGCCCAGGGCTGGTTGGTTGGAGCTCGGCGAGAGAAGGCGGGACGCCCGGCGCCGAAATGTGGCGAAACAGACTCATAATAAACCCGGCGCTCGGGCGGTAATTGCGTGACCCCGCTGTGAGTGGTGCAGCCGCGCTCACTCCACTTTACCGCAGTAAACAACCTGAGAGATTCCCCCCGGGGTGAGGCGGACATGATATTAAATCCTGAGAGGGACATGGAGAGAGAGAGAGAGAGAGAGAGAGAGAGAGAGAGAGAGAGAGAGCGAGAGGGGGGCGGGGGGGGAGAGAGAGAGATGGCCCATGATGCCACCTCCAGTTATGGCATCTAATAAAATAAAAAATAGAATTAAAAAAAGGCCCGAGGAGAAGAATCATGTCAGGAGCTCCGACACTCGGCACACGGTCGGTCGGCTATCACTTAAATCTGCCGGGTTTCTTTGACGGACAGCCGGCACAGACAGCCGACATGCACAGACGGCATGTCGAGCTCATTCAAATCCTACCTCCGTTTTTTTCGGCCCACCGGGGGCTTCATATTCAATAGAATATCAGAACAATATTCTGATCCGCGAGGGAGATCATTCGAGTCCCCGCTCACGCTTCAGAGGCCTTTTTTTTCTAAATGCAGAAATTAATTTGATTCAATGTTGAAATTCTGATGCTTTTTTGGATGTGATCAGAGCGCCTCTGGGTCCCCCCTTTTCCCCCCCGTCGCCTTAATCAAAGAGGCAACGGGGCCCCATCGGATACTGAGGGTTGTGGAGATCCAAGGGGAAGCCTGCGGCGTCCAATAACACAGTTAACTCAGCTCACTGATGCTGGTTTAAGAAGAGACATCAGCTGGGCAGCTTTCCCTCCCAGCAACATTAAAGACAGAGAAAAACGCCCCCGTCTTTCACTCCCCCGCTCCCCCTCCTTCCCGTGCTGCCTTGCCTATCCGCGTCGATCATTAGCCCGTAGCTTCAGAGCGTGGATGGAGGTGAGAGCGTTAATTGGATGCGGCCGTGAATAATGCATCAGACCGGAGCTTGGATTCTCCTTCACACCGAGGCGGTAAGCATCGGACGCCAGGTAGCACAGCGGCGGGTATTCAAATGAACGGCGAGGGAAAAGCCAATCGCCTTTATTTAATCATTCTCCTGGATGTCGGTGGGAGACTCTGGAGCCTTTCATCGTATCCTCCCTGCCAAGCAAGTGTTGGTTGAGGCGCCCATTAAAAGCGCCCGAGGGCTGCGCGGCACTTTCCTTTCCACCTCGCAATTTGTCTACCGACGAGCTCCTTAGCTCCGCTCCAGAGTCGATGGAGCAGATTTTGAATCGGGTGGTGTTTAGTCCGGCAACCTCGCAGTCGGGAGCTGATCCTCTGATCAGTGGTCTACCTGAACCGCAGTTCCTCCAACGGCCACTAGAGGCCGCCTCCAAAAGCAAATCAATCGTCATAGACCTCTATTTTAAGCCACCTGACTATAAAAGAAATAAACAGGGTTCCAGCCTGGTGAAAAACAGTTTCATGACCACCGTGCGGAGAATCAAGGGGCGTGGCTTCTTTATAGGTGGCTAATTGCTAGCTCACTGTTCTACAGAGACACCGGGGGCCTCCTCAGCTCCCCCGATGACGCGCCTCTTTCTGGATTAGTTGGGTCATTTCCAGCTTCAAAGCTGACTTTGGAGGGAGGGGGGGGGCGCTCTTACCGTCGGGCGCAGGGTCGGTGGCGGACGCGTTGGAGGCGCTTTGGACCGCAGGCACCAATCGAACCAGCGGCATCGCCTCCTCCTCCTGCTCGGACAGTCCGCCCTCCGGACGCCGCGGCCCGCCAGCCGGCGTCCTGTAGGAGGAGCCCCCGCTGCCGCGCTCCGCGATGGCGTTGTCCACGCCGCCCTTGTCCACGCTCGGCTTGGGAAAACGCGAGGCTTCTCCCTGCGTCTGGTTCTCTGCTGATTCCGTGTGCCGCGCCTCCTCGCCTCCCCTCCAGTACCTGAAGGGCTTCATCAGAGCGTTGACAAACTCGGCCAACACGCTGTTGCTGGTGTGGGACTGAGGGGTGGACGACGGGACGGGTGCTGATGTGGGGGACGATCCAAAATAGCCGCCGTCTTCTTCTTCTCCTCCCTCTTCTTCTTCTTCGTGAGCTGATCCTCCGTGTCTCTCCAGGCTCTCCGTGGCGTTGCCATCGGACTCCTCCGGGTTTAGGTGCTTGACGATGTGCTCTTCGGAGATCTCGGAGGAGTTGCGGATCCCGGCGATGGGTCGGACTACCGCGCCGTCCAAGTCGACCGGGCGGGTCCAGTCGGAAGTCTCGGGAAAAGGGCCCCGGCGCTCGGCGTCGGCGACGGAGGAGGCGGGCTCTGCTGCTGCGTTCACCAACAGGGGCTCCGCAGCGCGGACCCCCGCCGGCCGGTGGGCTGCAACACACACAGACACACACACAAAGCAGCGTTTCAACAATAGCATCAGTGCTTTTCTTCCACTGGAGCAGCTGTATGTACTGCGGCTAACACAGAACCTGACTTTCCTCTCTGCTCCCACTGCGGTCAACCTGTTATCGCTCCTCATACAGGATTACATTCAGCCGAGATGTTTCAACCACAAAATCCAATCATTTTAACATTGTGTTCATGCAATATTAATGAGATTGAAATTGGCAGGATCGTCTACACAAACCAAACCACCGCTACTAAAGAAAAGATTGTATTTTTCTTATGTTTCTATCAACATTTAGCTATCTGAAGTACAGCAAATGTCAACGTGCAGACAGCTTGGTGCGGAGGTTCATCTTCAGCTGTCATGACAAACGCTCCCTGCTCCTCCGCTCCCACGCTGTTCTTGTTGACTCAAAATGATTGGGTTATGTCGAGGCTTCAGCTGAGTGAAAATGTTATAACATGGCATTGTGACAGACAAAAATGTCGGGGTTTCTTTTTCCCTCCTATGTGTGGAAATACAACTGCGAATTACAAAAGTCACTCTGCAGTGTGCTAGAATAGCAAGCCAGAAGAAAATAAAGATGAAGCATTATGGACTGGATAATCAGTGAACAGAACGGGGCGCACAGTCAGGCCAAACTAACGCGTCCACAGTGTCAGTTGGCAACCCTTGCGGCGTTGCCGTGGCACCGAGCGCATCGTCGCCGGGGGCAGCGAGCGGTACCTCGGTAGCAGAAGGCGTCGTACAGGGCGGCGGTGTCGGGGAAGCCGGTGCGGTTGGGGTTGTTGTACACGGTGCGCACCCCGGGCTCGTCCCCGCCGCAGTTCTTCCTCGGGACGTTGATGGGGTAGCGGGAGCTGCCGTCGGCGAGCCAGCCGGGGTCGCACTGGTCCAGGCCGGCCTGCCAGGCGAGGTAGAGCTGCCCGACGGTGGCCAGCTGGGCGCCCAGGGAGTGGCAGTGGGTGGAGGCCGTGGCCAGGCTCAACTTCTCCGGCACCGAGGAGTGGAAGACTTCGCCTGTGTGGGGTGTAGGGGTGAGAGGAGAGACGAGGCTAAAGGCCGGACACCGAGAGGACGGAGCCGAGAACAACAAAACTCGCGTTAAGCCTTTTTCTAACCGCCCAAAGTGCAAAACTCAAATGTCGAACTTTTGAAGTTCAGGGCCAATCACAAGGTAGCCCCGCCCCAAAGCGCGTCCTCTTTAATGGTCTATTTGACTATGAAGTGACCAACATTTACAAAATGATCTTCATGCTGAATTGCAGCAGAAGTTCAACTAGAGACTGAGACCATGAACTCATGTTTACAATGTTTGCCGAGGGAATAAATAAAGAGAGAAAGTTCTCTCATAGACTTCTATGGGACCAGAGGCGTTGCCCCCTGCTGGTCACTAGAGGCAATACTGAGGGAATACTCTAAGGTTCTTCAGCATTGGCTTCGAGGTTGTTACCTGGAATTACATGAAAAGTGTTGGTAGGGTTTTGAAAAGAAGGCTCGTTAAAAGGCGATTTATGATGGAATAAAAAATAAATCCTTCCCATTAAGGAAAACTGCCCCATGGTGATATTCATGCAGAGAAAGAAAAAGACACATGGTTTTGTAATGAACAAACAAGATAATTTTTTGGCTTTGTTCCCCCCCACCCCCCACACACAAAGCACAGCTAGTCATTTTAGTTTGATTAAAGACAATTATCTGCCGATTCTTCCAATCAGGTTGGTAATTTCCCCGAATGAAATCGTCTGCTGCTGGATACAAAGTCAATAGGTGGTCCTGCAATCTTCTCCGCTCGGCAGCTCAGTCACACGCGGGGTTTCTCCGTGCCTCTAATAGCTCCGCTACTGTAACTCCTACCGCTATTATGTTTAACAACAGTTGTGGACCGAGCCGCTCACAGCGAGTGACCCCGACAGGCTGACCCCGACAGGCTGACCCCCGCGGCGCGTCTGATTGTGCTCCCGAAGCCCGCTCTGCGCTTATGGACGCTTCTCCAGCTTCTCCACCATTTCTATAAATCTATATATATTAGTATATTCCCGCTACAGATGTCATGTTCTATTGAGGTCCCACCCCACATGGCGCCTTTGCGCGTCTAAACTGCACCGACACACACTACGGTGTCAGGTTTAGGCAAAAGAGGAGTACGCTTAATAGGTTTGCTTCGTTGTGCCTTCGGGGAGGAGCAAAAGCCAACCAGAAACTTCAGTCAACCTTGGGATTAATCTGGAACAATAACCAGTGCGTCACTGCTCGGAGGAGCGAAGGCAGAGATACGGTTTAACCAACACCTCCGTCCTCCTTAACCGCAAGTGCTTTTAAATCCATCACCTCCCCAGAGAGGTTTGACATCATTTCGATTTAGTGGAGTTTACTGTCGACTGTGGGTGAGTGGAGAGCAAGGCCGTGGATTGCGTGTGTAGCTCCTGTCGTCAGCGTATGAATGCGGGTGAATGGGTGAATGATAACACGTAGCGTTAAAGCGCTTTGAGGGTTTGGGAGACTAAGAAAGCACTGTGCGGTCTATTTACTGCTGTTTGCTAAGCCCCACCGCCCTTAGTTACCGTTGCTATGCCTGTCAAGCTTTCCCCTGCGGCACAAACAACATCCTGCTACAAGAAAGGGACTGAAGCTGAGAAGTCGGCCTCCTTGGCAGCTGGTGACCCTTGCAGGAAGCATGTAAATGAAGGACCAGCTCCTTAGCTGAACCAGCTACAGTATGTTTCTAAGCTTTATGATGACACCATTGACCCCCCCAAGCTTTCATCTGCAGGAGGTTATAACATGACAGCAGGACTCAACAATGTCTCTCTTTCTCCCTCTCGCTTCCACAGCCTCCCCTCCGGTTGTTCTCACGCAGCGTTGCCCCGGTTACAGTGTTCTCACGACGGCCACGATTGAACCCAGGATGCACGGCCGAAGCGCTCGACTCCTACCTTCAAGATGCTTGGCAAAGCAGTAGACATCAAAGAGCTCATCGGGGGACCTGTCGCCGTAGTTACGGACTCCAGGTGAGTCCTCGCGATCGCCATAGCAACCGGGCCGAGGAGACTGGATGGGATACCTTGAGGAGAAAACGGGAGAGAGAGCGTGAGTTAAAGCCCAAAGAGAGGATTGGTACAGTGCAGCCGTGAGAAAAAAAAAAGACGGCAGCAGACAAACCCTGCTCCCTGTGGACGATTCCGTGCTCACGCACACGCACACGCACACACACACACACACACACACACATACAAATACACTGAGGTATTCTTTTATCATCTCCTGCCCTGAGTACAATGAGTTCAAGTGTGTCTCCCTGCAAAATACGTGAATAAACACACAGATTCCGAGTTGGTAAGTGGCTGAAATGCTAAATGCTAACGCGAGCTACACTGAAAGATTCATTACATGTCAACCTTAGGGTTGACATGTAATGAATC